>JADDON010000538.1:0-20376 GCA_017140175.1 Fusarium staphyleae | reverse complement strand
GAAAATTAAGGAATACCTTAAGAAATATCTTCTAACTATTATAGAACTAGAATCTATATTTATTTAAGATAATACCTCTATATATATAGCTAAGATAGTCTAAGATTAGCTATAGAAATAGGCTAAAGAGAATAGGGTTATATTAGTCGATTGGCCGCCTTATTCACCCGACTTAAACCCTATTAAAAATATATAGAAGCTACTAAAAGAGGCTATTATAAAGGCATACCCTAAGCTAATCGATATACCTAAAAATAATAAGACTAAGCAGAAGCTTTATAAGGCTATGGTTAAGGTATGGGATAGACTTAATCAGAGAGTATTATAAAAGCTAATTAAAATGCTACGCGAGAGGCTATAGGCTATTATTGCGGTAAGGGGCTAGTATATAAAGTATTGATATATACTAAATGAAAGCCTAACTTCTAGGCTTTCTAATTATATAGCTTCTATTTTAATTGACTATTAAATAGCTATGCAATTTGGTATTGAAGGTTGGGTATTAAATCGGGTGGTTGGGGTGAATTTGTGGATCATGCTTCACTTTTGTCAGCCGACTGTAGAAGCAGCAGGTTGGAGGGACGGGAGTTTGGCCTCATCAGAGACTAATATTTGAGCATCGGGGCAATAATTTGTCGCTACGTCAATATCACGGCACGTCTCCATGATACCCAGTTCCATCTATGAATTCTTCTACCAGACTTCCATCTCCAAGCCGTTGTGAGGGGCAAACAAGCAACGGTGCGGGGCTGTGTATGCCGAGCTTGGCACTTCTTGCGGGCGGCTAGAGCAAGGAGCTGACCATTGGATCTGGGAGCTCTTTTGTGAGCTGTCCTAGGATCTCTCTCTCTCTCTCTCTCTCTTTCTTTCTCTTCTTCTTCTCTCCACTTGACTATCCGTGTCTTCTTTCTTGTCACGAGCTTCATATAACAATCCACAATGGCTAGCCACTATTACCCTCGTGAGTCGCATCCCAGGTATAACTCGATCCGCAGACTGACCGTGATGGCTTCATAGCTCCACCGGGTGCTGCTCAAAGCTCGCCAGGTTCGTACATCTTATGATAGACATCAGTCTTCATAAGAATTGACAAGGCTGACCTCAAATTTCGCACCAGCACCTCCTCCTCCTCAGCAGCAACAGCAGCACCAATATGCGCCGCCGCCGACGTCCCCTCCCGCGAACCGCACCCAGTTCTATGCTCCTCCGCCTCAGGCGCAAGCTGCGCAGCCCATGAGCTATCCTCCTCCCCAGCAGACGCCATCTCCTCATGTCCCGCCATCGCCGTACCAACCGACGCCTGTACATTACCCGCAACCTCCCCAGCAGCACACACCTTCTCCTCAGGCTCAACATCACCAACCCCAGCAAACGTCACCCGGATACTATCCTCCACCTCCTACTTCAGCTCCGGCTCAGCAGCAGCAGCAATTTCAGCAGCAGCAGCCTCAGCCGACACCCCCGCCGGCTCAGGCACAGTATCCTGCACCCCCGGGACAACAGCCTCAAACCGCATCGACACCCTCGCATGGGCATTACCATGCACCACCAGGACAGCAACCTCAGACCCCCTCACAAGTATATGGGAATTATCCTGCGCCGCCAGGACAACAATCCAACTTAGCAATGCGACCTGCCGCGACTCCGCCAGCTGCATCTCTGCCTCCCACTAGTCCCCAGGCTCACCAGCAACACTTTGAACCACCACCTCCTTCGTTCCAAGGCGATGGCAGTTCGTATCCAACCGAGAAGCTCCAGCAAGAGCAACAGCAGCAGCAGCAGCATCATCATCATCAGGAGAGCCAGCCCCAACCTGCAGCGGCGGGGCCAGCAATGACCGTCTCAGGGGCGCCTGAGGCAGGTCAGTTTGTTGGTGCCATGGCCACATCTGACGATGTTGGAACCTTCAATGGAGGTAGCTACCGGATCAGTCATCGAGACACCAACACGATCCTAACTATTCAGCTTGCTATGGGCTGCCCGATGAGCGCCAAGCCGGGCGCGATGATTGCCATGTCACCAACAGTTACCCTCAAGGGGCAACTTAAGTTCAGCATGAAGAAGATGATCACTGGCGGCGACATGACTAGCTCAACGTATGTTGGCCCAGGCGAGGTGCTCCTCGCACCACACAGCCTGGGAGATATCACCACCATGCGCTTGTCAGGCAAGGAGATGTGGTCAGTCGGCCAGGACGCCTACCTAGCTTCAACCCAGGGCGTCATCAGGGACTTCAAGCGGCAAGGAATTAGTAAGGCCATGTTTAGCGGCGAGGGGCTGTGGGTGCACAAGATCAGTGGCACCGGTCTCATGTGGATCTCAAGTTTTGGTGCCATTATTCAGAAACATGTAAGGCTCTTTGTACGCGGTATACCCGAGAGGCGGTACTAACACTGGGGAATAGCTTGTCGACGGCGAGAAGTATATCGTGGACAATGGGCATCTGATTGCTTGGAATACCAAGTATGTCATGGAGCGCGTGGCGTCTGGCGGTATCATCTCTGGTATGGCTTCTGCCGAGGGCCTTGTCTGCAAGTTCACAGGGCCCGGCACCATCTACATGCAGACTCGAAACGCGGTGAGTGTTTACCTTTCTTGGCTCTTCTGGCACGTTGGGGTTGTGGTTGCTGACAGCTTTGGCAGAGAGCGTTTGCCGCGTTCATGGGTGGTCAACAGTACCAAGGATGAAATTGATATGGAGGGTCGGGTGTAGTGATGAAGAATTTGCATCACGACTACCTTGTCATGTTGAATGTATGCTATTTCCTCGTTGGTGGTTGCAAGTTATTATATCGGACTGTGCTTTCCGTCACGTTAGTTGGATACCTCAATCTGTTCTTTGATGCCATAACTTTCGGCTCTTGAAGCTAGTTCTCAGCTATCATGTTCCAACTTGGGAAGTAACTTTGACAGCCAGGACACTTATAGTTTGTCAAGTGCGTCAGTGATAGATACAACACCTGGGTATTACGAGATACGTCTCGTCCCGCGGCAGGTATGACCTAGTCTAGGCTTGTCGATTTCACCTCCCCCAATGGCGGCAAGTGCCCTTCTCCTTCTACTTTTATCAACACAAGACTTCTCCTCTTCTCATCGATTACACCATCACATCTTGGCCTTTGTTTGTCAACCAGCCAACTCTTTTTTGGACCTTTCTATCTCGCTATACGCAGAATTAAGGCATCTTGTCTAGAAGAAAAAACAGCCTGAAAAGCGACTTCACCCCCCAGCGACCACCTCCCACCGTCCAGACTTTTCAGCGTCCTGAGTATATAAATCCTCAGGTTCTTCAGCTGTCTATTTGCTGTTTGTTCAGATCTTGGTATCTTGACTTGCTTGGACCCTGATAAGTGTAAGGTACGTCAACCCCTGGAGTGATACCTTTTCCACAGTAATGGCATAACAGCGAGCTGACGACAAACGTAGACACTAAATCTCTTCGCAATCGTACGCAGACTACTGTGGCGCTCTGCTTTGATCCCGATCTTCTCTGTATCGTGAGAAACGGAACCATCACTAGACCCGTCATCAAGTGCTCAAGCCCGGCAATCGAACCTCGTCTCCCAAAAGCCAACATAGCTGTCCAAGTAGAAGAGAATCCCTGGTATCATTCAGACTCTTCGAACTCGAGAACGCTTGCCACCTGCTGTGCTGTAGCCTGGATCCTCTTAACTTTGTCTTGGGCACTTACCCTAAGACAATAAGAATTTGAGGCTGCTACCTAAGTCCCGGACGCCTCTGTGTAGTATCCTCATCATTCTGATAATAAGCTTGCTAGTCTAGATGATGGGTCCCGAGAAGAAAAGCCGGGCTCAGGCGGCCCGCGGTGCAACCAGAACTGACCCGTCGTCCACAGACGTATCATTTGAGGAAACAAGTTCAGCCCCAGGTGCTCTTCGAAGGGACTACTCTGGAGAGTACAGTAGCAGCTCAAAGTTCACCGAGGCAATGAATAACCCTGACTGGCGCCGTCGGCGCGAAGATTCAGGCTCTCACCTATTCACGCTGTCAGAATCAAGCAGTTGCGATATTGCTGCCACGCGAGCACCGGCAAACTCCCAGAAATCTGATACAGAAGACTCATCCAAACCCCATGGAACTTGTAAGGGTGCATGTCCTTGGGATCACATTGCCAATGCCAACCATTGGAGATCAAGCCTTGAGTGTTCCGAGATGGAGGGAGATGACAAAGATCTGGGATCTGCTGATGAGTTACATGCCAGCCTTCGCGAGAAGGACAGATCCAACTCTGAGTCGTATAAGCGTGGTTTGAATAACCATGGTTTGTGCACTCTGATCGACCACATGGAGTTCCCTGGGCTTAGCTCAAACGGACGACAAGTCAGCATCATCAAACTTGCCCCATTCCCCACCAGTAATGGACTTATGCATGGATGGTTGAACATGATGGGTATGCCTGGATCATCTCTTGGTCGGATTCAGCGTGTCGGGGGAGAAGTTCGACAGCCTCATCAAGCCAAGCACGAGAAGCCCCAACACCTGCGAGAGCTAAAAACCCCCTTGGCGGCGACAGACGAGACACCCCAAAGGCTCCAGCACCTTTCTTTGGAATATCAGCTGCCGAACAGAAGCTGTTCAGCGAATAATACACCTGAAAAGCGACTCGAGAAGGCGAGGAACGCTGTGTTGCTGGATCCCGCAGTTGCCAACGCTAGAAGTCTTCATTACCAACCTCGAGCAGGACCCGACTTGCGCAAACAGAATCCACCTTCACCAGCAGATTCAGCAAGCAGAAACAAAGAAACAAAAGAAAACCATGCGGCCTTTCAAAGAATGTTACAGAAACTTCAGAAGGGGGCAAAGCAGCAGTCTAAAGCCACAGAGGAGGGGGATGGAGACGCCCCTTGTTACAGTCATGGTTGTCCCTGGGGACTGACACCCTTGCAGCAGCCATCAGAGAAGAGATTAATGCGTCTGGTTAACAGGTCCGACTCTGGGATTGGCTCCATGTACACGGAGGGTTCCAGGAGCAAAGAGAGCTCTCAAGATTCTGGTGTCTGTATTGATCCTGACACTCTATCTCAAGGTTTGAACCCTAGAGCCAGAGAATTTCTCTCATTCAGGGAGGACGCCCAGATAACGGCAAATATGCAGGACTTACACAAGTCGTCTCATTGCTCTGAGTCGGGTCTCACGCAGAAGCAAGATGACAGGGGACTGAGGGGAGATGGTTTCGCCGCCGGCAACTTGGCTACCTCCAATTCTGCCCTCTTTAGCCACCCATTTCCCTTCATGCTGGCTGATAGTGGGCCTGGAAAGATGAACGAAATCCTTCCTCAGGGCGTCCAAGGCAATCTGGCCTCTAACATGAACGCAGCTCCTGGCCACACCTCAAATATGCTCCCGGTTCCTGGCTTTGCTTTCCCTTTGGGCGCTTGTCAACCTCCTGTGCAGAATTCGATTCATGGCCTATCTCCAGGATTGTTGCCCTCATTCGGTCTCAATACAAACTCTGGATTGGTTCCCCCATCTACTGGCTGGAGTAATCAATTTCCATTGCAGACATTCAATCCCGGACCTCAGCCATACACTGTCGTCCCCAGCCCCTTTTCAAACAATGCTTCAGCTTACCCAACGCCATATGCTACACCGACGATGATGGGTGCTGTAAGTGGTCCGCCGAGACCTGTACCAAAGCCGGTGAACCCAAACCCGGAGCAACAACAGGCATACGAGGCATATGTTGAGTGGCGCAAGGCAACCCAGCCAGGTTATGCCAGAGAGTGCAAATTCCGGCAACAACGTCGAGCTCAGCGAAATTTGATGAGTAGAACTAGCTCGTCTGTACAAGGCCCACCTAACCCTGTTCATGTTAGAGGGTGAAGCACCCCGGAACAGCTGATCTGAGTCTCAGTTGAGGTTTGGACTTCCCGGGATATCCATAATCCTACACCTGGCCAATGGCCACAATGCGACAAGGTTGACAATAGAACATCATTTTAGATGTGAGACATGTCAGAAGGATATTATTTTGCTCCGGGATAGAAAAGAACGGTGAATGGCGTTGAAATGAGTTGTTTTTCTCACAATCGCCGATGGTCCACTGGAGACTCGTTCTGGTGTTTACAGACGCAAACCAAACCCAGACGTCTACATATTCGAACTTATTAGACCATTCTTACTAGCTCCGATTCTAGAAGGATGCGTAACATTAATATCAGTGCTTTATGCAGACAGTTGATTATTAGCTGGTTGGCTTAGAGAGGTCTCATAGCTAGGGATTTTACATTCGTTGGAGGGTAAGACAGCCACTCGAGCTGTGTACATACAGCACACGGTTCTACTCACAAGGAAAGCTACTATGAAGACTAGCATCGGTAATTCAAAAATATGTGCGGCTCTACTGAAGAACCGAGCATGCAGTGCCGTACGCCAAAGTGAAAAAGACCAAGGAATGTGATGCATCGACATGCGCTCTTAGTTGGGCTGTCAACTCCAGACCCCCAGCGTGGCCAACGTATGCCATGCTCTAACTTAGACCTCCTGCTCCCCGACCATGGTATTGGTGCCGATGCCGCCGGCCAAGGTCAGACAAGGACATGGATATAAAAATATCCCAGACGCGGCCGACAGACGATCGTAACCCTACAGTTCGGCCCTGCAGCTTCCACACCCTTCTACGTACCCTCACTACTACACTCATCCTTGCCAGCTTCAAAAGGAGAGAAGAAACTGAATGCCTGCAGCTTCATCTCCCAGAGGGTGGGCACCGCCTTGGCCCCCAAGAGTGGAACAGAGAGTGAGGGAGAGACTGTGCCCTGTATCATGCAGCCCTCTTCTGCACCCAATGGGCAAGGGATCCTGCTGCGGAAAACCGCAGCTAATCTAGACTCTAGAGGGTACTTGGGATGCACCGAGGGGAAAAGGTGTGTCTCGAAGCGGGTTCGGTGGTGCGTGCGGCTGACAAGCAATACAGGAGCTGGAAACACGGGGTAAGGAGAATGCTGGAGGGGGGGTTGCGGCTCTACAGGTATGATGAGAGGGGGGAGAGGCCGGACTCAGGAGAGCTTGGGGCAGAAAGGAGCCATGATGGGCCTTGAATCAAAGAGGCGATGGTTTCGATGACATGGCCGTGATATTACTAGGTCGTTTCTCTAACTAGACTGTATGCTAGATCTGGCATAAGATACAATTTTCTGAACCGATTGCCCCATGACGTTGTTGATACAAGGAAATTGATACACATAAAGCCTGCAATATGAAAACATCGTGGCCACGCGAGGTAAATATATATTATGCAAAAATGGTATCTTGAAGAGAAAGAGAGGAAAGTTTGATGCAAATACCAGTAAACATCCTCGAACACCAACTAACTAAGACATTACTTGCAGATCCCATTTCATTCCACCATGGTTGTGAGAAAAATCAAATATATGCATATCGCAATCTGTTCGCCGTGTTGATGCGTCTTTGAACTTCTGCCGCCTGTGTCACCACAGAGCTTGCCAGCCTCTCTTTTGAAACTTTGGTCTTCTAATAGTACTCTTCGCCCTCTGCGTCTTCGTCCATAGAAACCTCGAGGCTTTGGATCTGAGAGAGCTTAGTTTTGACCGGCTTGAGCGGCTGGCATGTCTTCCAACCTGCACTGGTCCGCTCAATGACCTGGATGCGGTGGTCCGAAGCCCAATCCGTCAGCGACTCATCGCCAGCGTTGCCAAACAAGACAGGGGGCTCTTCGTTATTGGCGGCACGCTCCAGGTGAATGGCAACATGTTCCATGCGGTTGTCCCAGGTTTTGGAGCCGTTGTTGAAGTCAACGTGGCAGCCTTCAGCGGGACAGCGCATGTGCGTTGGTAACTCGCAGCGTTGCCGGAATGCAGCCGCCTGCAGCGCTTTCTCCTTGATTACCCATGCAGGAGGCAAATTCTTTTCTTTCTTGTCTGCCTTGACCACCTCTTCAGGGGCGTGCTTCCGGCGAATGTGCTGTGTGAATAGATCTTTCCTCCTAAAGATTCGGCCGTGTGTGGGAGGCGTTGAGCTTCCTCCGCTGTGGCTCGACTCATACCCGCATTCACCGGTGGTACAGATCCAATAGTAAAGGCTCACATGTTGAGCATATACGTGACGTTTCCATTCATTCTTGCTCGCGAAGACCTTGCCACAGCCCGCAAAATGGAAGACACAGGTGAATGGACGTCTGTGCTGTGTATTGACGTGCTTTTGCAGAGATCCTTGATCCGAAAATGAGGCTTCACAATTGGAACAAGTGTTTCTGCTAGTAACAGAAGATGAAAGAAGTCGGCGAGTTGTGGTTGTATTGATTCGAGGTTGCGGGCATGGCTTAGACACCCCTGTTGGTTTACTACCGGCTGTAGTAGGCGACCGTCTTTGACGAGCACGCCGGAGGGGACTCTTAGGGCGTTGGGGCGCTTTGTCTCGACGTGTGGGTTTGTATTCTTGATCGTCTTCGGCTGCGGTCAACAAGACGTCGTCGTCGTCGGCCTCATCGAGCTCAGGGTAGGTCATAGAGGCCTGAGACTGAGCGTCCACTGTGGAGGCTGGCGAGTTCAATGTAGAAAAGGGACTCGAATTGTTATCGTGGTAAAAAGTTGTTGGAGTCATGCTGTCCAAGCCGGCGACTGGATCGAGACTGAATCCTGCAAAGTCCGGGAGATCTTGGCTAGGATGGATCGCAGCAAGGTTCACGCACCCCAGGGGCATATTAGAGAGACCGGTAAGAGTGAAACGAGGTGATTGTGAATCCCGGGGGACAATATGAGGGGACATGATGGCGAAGTCTGGAGGTGTGGACGGGCCCTGGGTGCTATCAACATTGGGATCGTTGTCGGTAAGAGGAGGGCTTTGAGGGTCACTGGCTGCTGAGGATTGCTGATAAGAGACCGGAGAGCTGTACCGAAACTGAGAATAAGAAGAAATAGAAGGGGCCAGATCGGGGTAGGGGCTGGCAAAGGCACTGCTTGGGGTTGGGTACGTCTGCGGTGTATCGAAGAGGGAAGTCTGCGGCTCTCGGAGATAGCGTTGAATGCCGCTGATGCCTTGAAGGCCGTGGCGCTGGCCGGAACCAAAAGCACTGGACCGAAGAACTGGATCGATCAGGCCGGTAAAATCTTGGTGTTTGTTGTGTTGCGGTGCACTATCATGACAGGCATGATAGCGAGCATCCGTCACGGCTCCATCTGCACCACAATCGTACGACAAGTAGTTGTAAGTCATGATGGCAGTCTCTGCAAGATAGAACTTAATAGAGAAGGGGATGAGGCAGTGTAAATGTCCACAAGGGAAAGCCAAGTTGAAAACGGTTGCTAGTTATACTTCGCAATTGGGCCTGGAGAGCGAATGGGATGTAGCGTAGGGACGCTCTTGGGCGACACAGGCAGGGGCAACAAGACCCAAAATGTGTTAGTCAGGGCTTAGAGCAAAGAAGCGGGAAGGGAAATAAGGGAGCCGGGCAAAAAGGAGGAGGTAAAAGGTTGTGGAGTGTTTGGTGGGTAGTAGAGGAAAACAGACGAGTCGAGCATTGCGGAGGGCGAGAGAAGGCATCTTATGTTGATATTGCAAGTCAGACTCTTGGAAGGGCATAATACCCCCAAGCCTCTCTAGAACACCTCGAGGGAGTGGGAGCCCGCCAGAACCCCGAGCAGAGAGAGCCGCAGAGCCTCAGAGTTGCACTCAGCTGGCGGGGGACATGGATCAGCCCCTCCAAGACCAGGGGCTTCTTGATCCTTGACCCGGCCCCGGCAAGGGTGCTGTAGAGTGTACTGTAGAGGTAGAGAGGTAGAGGTGTCGGACTGGACGACTAATGATGGCAGTACTCCGTAGTTCGCGCACCATATTTGCTTTTGGCTTGTCAGCTTGGGTCCAGGCGACCCCCCAGGTGTGGACCAAGACGGCGACCATGGCTCAAGTCCCCAGACCAAGAAGGGCCCTTAGCTGGCGTCTCGTTCTGGTATTTTCAACCGGTGATGCTGTGCTAGGAGATGCTCATTTGAGACCCAGTCCAGGAAGGTCGGCTGTCATTTACCCATAACTAAGTTAAGTGACAAGCCAGAGCTGAAGAGTCGGGATTCTCAACGCCATTGCAGGAAAACTAACGTTGGTCTCGGGTCGAGGAAGTATGACTGACAATGGGCTAAATGATAGTTAATGCTGGACGGCATCGAATGAAGGAATACGGGAAGCAAGACTTGATGGCACGCCACATCGTGGCCGGGCAAGGCGGAGCGGTCCTTGATGCTTCCCCCAAAAGCCATACGTCGTCAATCTTCAGCCGCGACGGCCACGCAGGACAGCAGAGACGGTGGCTGTGTGGAGACGCAAGAGGTTGAGTCAGTCATGACCAAGAGGGCAAAGCTCATCGACCATGCCACCACTGCTGCTCCTGGGTGATGTCTTGGCGCTTGTCCGAGTTGATGTCGCGTGGGCGCGTACGAGTGGGGGATTAGATCTGATCGTATGCTCAGGTAGCCAGGGGATTCGGCTTTCGCAGTCGAACTAAAATCAAACTAGTCGATGACGAATGTAAACGGTCCCGCTTTGACATGGTGGGATTGAGATGGAGATGCGGGAAGCGGGAGCCTAAAGCGTTGACGCTGGGCGGTTAGGCTGTGTCCTCCCAGCCCCAGTGCGAATAAGGGGAGGCCATCGTCGATCAGATGAAATGTAATTATGTACGAATATAGGTAGTCATGGGCGTTTCTGGGAAAATGACTCGCTCCCCCAGCGTCAGCCCTGTCTATATCGTCGATTGAGTGATGATGGGGGTTGAGTGATGCAGAGGAAACAATACCCTGGGGTGGGCCTGCTTTGAAAGAGACAAGACGAGCACGAGGGAAATGGAAGACACGCTTACCCCACCAGCCTAGTTCGGTATCCTTTGATTGGCCTTTACAGACGGCAGCTATCGCCCACTAGTCCTAAAATATACTGGTGTGGATACTAACATTAGCTAGAGCCAACAACCGATTCACCAACAACGGTCTGCTTCTCGCCCGACCAAGGTAGAAAGGAGCTGCACGGAAACTCTTTCCTCCCAGTGCACACCACCTCATCTTATCTAACCTGACCAGCTGTACTCCGTACCGAGGCCATGATTTGCATTATTTCCACCTCCACACGTACCTTAGTAACCATGTCTTCCTTGAGGTCGTCGCGGTGCATCTCTGGGCAGGGAGGGGTACCCATGTCTGCCATCTCGCAACAATGCCACCCCAACCTCTCGACGACGATGCAACGCCAAGTTTGGATGCGCTACGGAGTATCCGTAGAGCCATAAGTTAACTGGTCCTGAGACATAGTTACGAATCCGTGTCAAGGAGAACCAGGATACGACAATCCGAAAACGTCAATTTCAAACATTGTCTCAACTACTCCGTACGTAGTTCTTTGATTGCCTAGTCTGTTTTCTGCCAACCAATGACCATATTCCGCTATCATCAGATTCGGTTGGTATCCCGACGATTGGAAGCTGCACAATAATGTCTTGGCTTGAACCCTTCCTTTGCTTCCCGCCCAGCGATCGGTCCTTGGAAATCTACGGAGTAGTCCATCCTGTCTCGACCCATTCTAATAGTTATCCGCCTATCCGGTCCATCCAGTCCCATCAATAATAGGAATCAGACATCTTGGCGCCTCAGCTGAAAGAAAGCAAGCTGCGACGTTGTGTAACAAACGAGAAACCGCTAGCCGCCTATAAGAAACTTGGCCCGGCTTCCCCGTCCCTCTGCTTGGCGGTTAGCACTCTCAGGCTGGAGTTGATGGACTACATACCCCAGTGACTACCCCGGTGACAGGAGGCCCACCTCCAGTCACAGCAGCCCGTCGTTCGATGCCTCCCCTGCTGGACCTGCTATGTATGCCTGCTTGGTCATGTCTAACAACTGCCACGAATGGCCCAAGAGCTGGGAGAAAAAGCAAAGATACTCCCCCAAGAAGCGGCCCAGCTGGCGTAGCTGCAGTAGTGTAGCGTGCTTTTGGGCGGCCGGTCAATATCCTTTCGCTGCGAGAAATACGGAGTACGTATCCGTATAGCCCCGGGGAGTACGTACAATACTGGAGACTCTGTCATCCTGGCACAGATGCAGATCTCCTGGGCCAGAGATCCCCGACTCCATAGCCCTACGCCCTATTGCAGGGTTTAGTTGAGATGCAAATAATGCTCGGAGAGTCGGACCTCACCGCAACAAGTTGGCCACCCCCTTGATGTACACTGTTGGAGTCACGGACCTCACTTCACTAACATGAACTCCTGCTGTTAATTTCCGCCGTGCTACACAACACATCGGTGACGCTTGGTTACTTGATTAACCCTACAGCATACCCTAGAAACCCTTGCGGCCCGTCAAGTTTAAGCTCTCACAGAATGCATCGATTGCGAAAGACCGTACCAGAGGCCCTGCCCAGCCTCCAAGTCCCGGCCCTTGCATTTCCAATAACGAAACCCTCATGTAGACTTGCTAGACAGAAATTTGAGTAAAGTGATGTTGTCTTGATCTCATATGGGCACTTGTATTGTCCAGGTTCTGAACCGGGCACTCAGGTGATGCAAAACAAAGTCTCCTGCTAGCCCAGGTTCTTCTATAACTTATCCAAGAGCTTTTGAATAGAATCACTAGTCACATGATTGATACAGCTTCTATAATTTTACTTGGCATATAAATATCTTTAGTAGGACTAGGTGTGTGATGAGGCTGGAGGCCTATATTTCATTAAGCCGACGCAGTGCCATACTTACTATGTTAGTAGGTATTTCTACCTTAGATGTAAAGTCATCAGCTAATATATCACTACCTTGAGACTTAGAGTATGCGTAAGTCTTAAAGTTGGAGAGTTTTCAAATCTTGAGAGCACGTTCATGGTATATTTATTCGTGCTCTTGTAAACAGCAACAGCATCAAGCCACCCAAGCTCAATCGTAACCTTCGTGATCTTCCTATCCTTCCCCACCCAAATACGCTTGGCTTTTAGATATACCGCTCATCATTACAAACACGTTAAGTACAAATCATAACAATGACCCGACAATGCATTATCATCATCCCCCAAGAGCATTATCCAAAAAAAGAATATGCACCTAGTAAGTTGACAGCTAGTCATCCTCGTGTTGAGGTACCGAAGTGTACTTGCAGTTCCTGCAGGCCTGGTGGCCACACTCGAAACAAGATTTGTTCATTTTGTAATGATTCTCACTTGTAAAACACTCGCACTAATTTCGAGCGTATTAGCAGAGACTCGCAGAAAGCCGGTGAAGGCGTTCAGTCACTTACACAAGACCACCTTATCGTCTCTTCTGATGATGGTCGCTTTCGTCCGTCCTTTGCACATGCCAAGTCTGGATTGTGGTGTGGCACAGAGCCATCAAGAGACTCAGGATCCGAGACGGACGAGTCTGGCGAGGACTGTGACGCTGGGACGTGGGGCCGGCTGGCTCCATCGTCCTGAGCGTCTTCGTGCTGCCAGTGGCTGATATCTCTTTGTTCAAGCCCACTACGACCAGAGAAATGATCGTCAATATGATCACATCGTTTAGCCCATGTATTGTCGGCTTCTGGGATCTCAATGGTCTTCAGACAGAAGCCACACCAAAAGTGAGCATCGCAGTGACGCCCATTTCGGCAGCTGTCGAGCTTCTCCTCCAGCTTGGGGGAATTCAAGAAGGAGTGCTCCTTGGTGAGATGGTTTCTAAAGCTCTCCCGACGATGGCAGACCTTTCCACAAACCTCCGAGTTCGACTTGATGATGTCGCATGTCCAAGTCTCGAGTTGATAATGTTGGATGCTTTCGTGCCTTTTCCAGTCGTTCTTACTGCCAAAGGTTTTTGTACAATTGCGATACGTGCAACCGTAGGGTTTCGTGTGTCTCTTTGAGTGCTTTCTGAAAAGATTCGTCAGTAAAAAGGAGATTGTAAGATCAGATCAACACGTACTTCAGCTCACATTGCCGAGCAAAAGACTTCATACATATTGTGCAGTTATACGCTTGTAGTTGATTCTTGTTGGTAGTCGCATCTCGTCTTGGAGTATCTGACTTGTGACCTTGGGGGCGGTCCCTGATGTAAGTATTAAGCAGGTCTTTAGGTATTTTATCAAGAATCTCGAGCATGGAATCCCGGCTCAGGTTGGACACGTCTGTGGTCGGTTGGTTCTTCGAAAGAGTGGGCTGGGTTTCGTCTGCGTCTGCCATCCTGACATCAGATTGCTGTGGCTCCAAATCATTCGTACTATGATCCTGTTCATTAACCATCTGTATATCTGGTTCGTTGTTCAGTCGAACCTCCTCCATGGCAAGCGGTGGACCATCTTCTTGGAAATCAGACTCTGATAATGCACGGCTGTCTGTAGAGATATCATGCTCGTGGCCATGTGCTAGTTGCCATCTTGAAGAAGAAAAAGGGAGGATACCAACGGGCTGGGTGGAATGTATGTGGCCTTGACTTGTCCCACTCAGTATGTCCGGTTGGATAAAAATCTCATCGCCCTCTTGGACCGGAGCAAGGCTTGAGGCGTCTCGGTCGAAAGATAATGAACCTGAGCTCTGTGGCAGACCATTGAGGTCGGTCTGAGAATGTAGAGCCCGGTGCCTTGGGTCTTCGCCGGATTGTGATTGTGTACGGAAGGATGGTGAGATGATGATGCCCGATGAGTGAGAAATACCACAAGATTGTTCCTGGGTTTGCAAGTATGCCATGGCACTTCCTCCCACGCCCTCGAGATCTTGCGGCGGAGGAGACCTGGGTGTGTGAGTGGCAGTCGACCAGTTGAAATGGCAAAGGGTAAAACATACTGATAGACGTACTCGCCCAGATCATCTTCGGCACGGTAGCGTTTCCGATGAATTCGAAGCAGATGGGAGCGGAAGTTATCTGCTCTCGGCCATAGCTTGTTTTTGTTGGCACAAGCCCCAATGTTACACACAAAAGTTTGCCCGGCAACAGAGATGTCATCATGAACAGTCCTCTTATGTCTGTCAAGGTCGTTCTTGGAAGTAAAGCCTTTGAGTCGTGAGCATCCTGGGACGTCGCACATCCAAGGAAGGGTATGCTTTAGCTGATGTTTTCTGGATACAGTGAGCAAATAGACCTCTATACATTACAAGCTAGAAAATATGAAACTTACCTCAGCTCAGACTTTGTCCGGCATTGTTTGGGACAATAACAGCATCCCCATTTTCGCTCACCGCTGACTGGGGCTGTGGCAATACTCGCTGGATGGCGATTGCGTGTCCATAGAGAGAATTGGGTCTCATCTGTCGTGGCTTCGCACTGAAGCTGAAGTGACTGGAGGTTCCTGCCAACAAGTCGGGCTTCTGGATTCTGAGAGTCTAGAGTCTGAAAACCGGCATCTGGGTCTTCCCCATACGCCGAAATGTTCCCGATGCTGTGGGTGATTCGGCTTCCATAGGCCGAATCCTCTGGGCAGGTTTCAGTCTCGGATAGCACAGGCTTGCTCCTGTACTCCTGGTATGAGGTCGTCTGGAAATTGGCAGAGCCTAGAACATCCTGGCGAGCTTGGCCAACGGGTGCACCGGGAACCAGAGGAGCCCAGGGACCCTCACTCCAGTTCCAATGCGAAGGTACTCCGGTTTGGGGCTTCTGCTGAAGAAAAGAACCCAAGTTTGGTGTTTGCTGCTGGGATGGTTGGGCAGTGTTATTGTTACCTCTGGGACGGCCGAGGGAGGCGCTGGACGAATCCATGACGAATATGCTGCACTTGAGAGTTTGCTATAAACAGCTGGAAAAGAGCTCACAGCAGTTCTAACGTTGGACTCTGTAGCAAAGAGAAAATTTGACTATTGATATCAACCGATAGCCAGTTATTTGTAGGACAATGGCCAAAGGGGTATCGTGGTAGCGGTCAAAGCTGTTTATGCTACCTCGTCAGCGTGTCCAACGTCTGTACATCTTGAGTAGAGTCTTGTAGAGTAGGACATAGCCAGGGAATGTGACCATGAAAAAGTATAGAACGGAGAAAAAGAATGGATATTGATTGTAGTGACGCAAAGCAGGATTGGTTGCATAGTGTTAAGGGGGTGCAGGACTAGGTACAAGAGTTAGGCCAACAAGGTGGTTCAAGATCTCTTAGATGTAAGTAAATGTAACAAGGCTTGCACAGAAACAATGGTTGATCCAAAATGACCTAAAATAATCCATAGTGATATGTGAGGATTGAAGAAGAGACTTAAAAAAGCAGCAAGTGCTAGGCCTCACAAGCTTAGGACCAGGCAGCGAAAGGAAACATGTTAGGGGAGAGGGAAGATGAGATGTCAAGACTTGGAGAATGCTTCATGATGAAGCAGACGCCCCCAAAGAACAAAATGCAGTCATACTTGAAGCTGGAAACGTTTATGAAGCGGTTGGTTGAGGCTCAGTGGGTGCGCGAGGTTTGGTTAAAGGGGACGGACTAGTCCTAGGATGGTCAAGATTCGATCGCGGAGCAGCGATGACAGCCCGTACTTTGCGGAGATGACTCGGGCCCGACTCTCGAGAAGCAGCGCGTTTCGCAATATTCCCAAGGCGAGAGGCAGAGATGGAGAGGCGTGGAAGCGTGGAGGTAGACGGGTCGAGGCGTTGCGTCACGGATCACCAAGTCTTGGTAGGCAAGGTAATCAATCAGCTGGCCATACTGCGTTTGGCGGTCGAGACTAGGCAAGGAAGAGATAGTTCATGAGAAGTGAGGAGGAGGATAGAAGAACGATGGAGATGGAAGATGAATGGTTTGTTTGGACAGCCAAAAGAGAGAGAGAGAGAGAGAGAGACAAGAAGGAATTAAAATGCCTTACTATGAAAGAAGGCAGTTCACTCTCCCAAGTCAGTCGCCTCACTTTGGAGGCCGGGTCGGGGCGTTGTACCAAAAACTCCAAAAGGTTAGATATTAGCCAATGAGCGTCCCCCATTCAACCCCCCCTAGCGCTGTAACTTAGGTAGGCAGCCAGCGAGGCAATCTGCGAGGCACCAAAAGCCCGTCGCTGGCGAACCACTCTCCAAGATGCGGCTCAACTCTACACAACAAAATATCGTGATATCCTACGGGTTTGCCTTTGGAATTCGAGGCCTTCCCACGTTTCGATTCCTTGTCCATTTCCCATTTCCCATTCTCCTACCGCAACTTCTCACAATGCTTCTGTCTACCTGGGCGCAATGTGCACCCTTCGTACCGACTCTCTCGGTATAACTAAGCCACCACCTCATTCATGACAGGACGGCTGCGCCTCGATACTCGACAGCAACGGAATCACAAGTCTGTTTGTAAGTCTGCCTGCAAGATCGTTGCATACGACGACTTGCATGCATGCGTGCTTGCTTGCTGCGTGATGCCATATTCAACCTCAGACTCCCTTACTCCCCTCTGCCCTGCTCGGTCTTGTGGTTTACCTATTCAACCACAGACATGGAGCATCATGCATGTCTTTGATGGTCTTTGGCAAAAGGCAAATTGAGCTTTCCAATCGTCCTCGTGTCGTTCTCTCTTTTCCCCGCCTGGACTCGACACCGCCAGTAGCGGCCGCCCGTTTCCTTCCCTCGACTCTCTTGTCTCTTCTCCCATCCAGCACCTCGCCCGTTGACGTTATAGCAGCCAGCTAGATTGGGATTCTTGCATCGGCTCGGTTCGTTAACTACCTTGCTTTTTCTGCACCCTCCCGCCAACCCTTCTTCTTCAACCACCTAACTAGGGCCCCTTCGAAGCTATGTCACCACATAGGTTCGTCATCTAACTAGCGTTAGATTGCCTCAGTCATATCAGATATGATATCGGGTACGCAGGCTTCTGTGTACGTCACAAACCACTTGTTCAAGTTCAAGATCGATCGTGGCTGCAAGCTTGGGAACGACCATGATTGGACCCTCTTGTATGCGTCTCTTTACAACCCAGAATGTTTGTCTGCAGCCTCTGCTTCAGCTCACAATGCTCTTCGAGTGAAGGCCCACCAAGGGATGCACCCGCAGTGTCATTCGTACGTTCAACACACAGTACTCTTGATTCCATCAGAGACATTCCATCGCCCTCAACTCACACACAATCGCTATCGAGCTGTCAGGAGGCACACTGTACGACCGAAAACTCGAGTCCTCTCCCCTCCCCTTTCTCCACGCTTCCACCGGATATCTGCGTCTACCTCTATGCACTCTGCTCGTTTGAGCTGAAACCTCATGAGGTAGCCAGATGCGTGACGATCGGTCTTCCTCAATCGGAAATGATCCATCAGACCTCATATGCACCTGTCGTCGATTCTCCGCATGAGATGCTCAACAAGCATGGAATCATTGGATCTCAGACTGTGACCAGGTATCTTCGTTCGTTGTCTAACGGGTGGACAGCAGCCACGTTATTCAGGAATCAGAAGCACAGTGATCCCGTCAGCGACATGATTGTGAATACCAGGATGAAGGCTTCCACTGCTATAAAACCGTCTGATCCAACTCGGTTGACTTCAGCTGTTTATATCTTTTATTGCAGAATATATTTTCAGCAGCAAATCTACCAACAGATCAATTCCGATCACTCCCGGCAATTCTTGCACATCGGCCAACTTCTTCCCTTGTGATATTGAGACTCGCAACTCATTGTGAGTTAGTGGCCAAATTCAATGGCTTTTTATATCCGGGCTTACACTGATTGACTAATGTAGGATCCTTCACATTGCAGCTACCACCGCTCAATATGTGTGATTGGGAAGAGTTCCTCTTTGTCTGCAACCACTCGACTGTCCGCCTAAAATCTTACTGTCACTTTGCCCGCAACGACCCAAACCACCAATGCTTTGGAGTGAAGGTGCTGCGCAACTCGTGGCAACAATGCGTACCATGTGATGATTGCGCGGCCGCCTGGCAAGCCGTGGAGATGCAGAGGCAGAGCAGCTACCAAGGTGGGCAAAGTGTTCGAAGTCACGGCTCCCAGTAGCGGTAGCAGGATATTTCGGTTGCATGAGGTTGAGCCTTCGGGCTTGGACCCAGTCTCAGGCTTTAGTTGGAGGTCATATTGTTTCCGGCTCATGCTCTACTCCTTTATATACATTTAGATAGTCATCACATCTTTTGGACATGTCCTGGGATCGATATACGAACGAATCGTGCCCTTCTGTAGAAAGTAGACCAAGATCTCATGCATCACACATGGTAGTGCCTTGAAATCTCTGCGTGGGTCTCGATAACCAATACGTAAAACATGTTAAAACTGGTCGAGCAGGCATCAAGACATATCCTTACTGTCTATCGGGTAGAGGCATGGAACCATGCACCCGTAAACGGCGTCATGCCAGAGTGCACCGATGGCGCGCGGGATGAGTAGGTTGCGGCCCGTTTCGTGAAACAATACAAGAAGAAGCCAGGCACGGGCTGTGAGTTACTAATCTGTCGACTCGTATGGAAATGATGAATTGAACATCGTCCCATATCGAGACCAGGAGCAGCAAGGCCAACTGCTGAGTGGTTGAAAGTTGTCAATATGAAACGGCTGGCATGGCTCGCTCCATGACTACATAGCATTGCACTTGTAATGGACAGTTGACGTGCCGGTCCGAAAGTCACCCAAGCTCACATTCTCACGACAGCGGAGAATACCAAACGTGCCGAACCACCGCCATAGACACAAGTAAGACACACAGGCTGGAACCAAAGTGGAAAGGGTTTATAGCTTGACTTGGACGCTCGGAGGCAACTCGGCTAGTCATTCCATGTTTGTGGCGCCCTCCACGACACCAACGACGTTGTACCGCTTGGAGAAGAAGGTGACCCAGTCGTTCAAGACGCCCTTTTCCTTATCATCCAGATCCTGCCAGTCCGGGCGCGCATCCTCGGCCTTGGTGGACGTCTTGCCCAGAGCCCTCGAGGCGTCCTTGCCGGCAAAGACTGAGCAGCAGGTAGTTAGCAGCTGGTGTGTATTTTTTTTATCAGGGGGGATGTCTACCGTTGTATGACCCGCCGGGTTGGTAGGCCTTGTTGCCCGTCACATCGTAGACCTTGCCCTGTTGTTGAGATGCTCAGTCTGTCTGCGTCCACAAGCTGTATAGTGCATGCGATGCCTGCTCAGCATCTCGACATACCTTGATAGCCACATAGCACTTTCCGCCATCGGCGCCTGGTTATCCGGTTAGCTAGCTACCATGTAGGAGAGAGAGAGAGGGCGTGGGAGAGGAGGATGAGATTGCTCATACCGTTCGACCTGGCAAGCTCCTCCTGAGAAATGGGGTCCTCCTTGGGGGGGTTGAGGGTCACAGGGACCTTGGGCTCAAACTTTCCAGACATGATGTGAAGGTGAGAGAGATAACTAGTGGACAAAGAAGTCAGACTCGTGAGAGCTTTGCTATTGAAGATCAGATTCCGTCATATGCTTGCCTGCTTCTTTCTTGACCGACCATGTTCCCCTCCCCCGCCAAACAAGTGACTTACAGGCCCCTCCCCCT
>JADDON010000533.1:0-13039 GCA_017140175.1 Fusarium staphyleae | reverse complement strand
GCTTTACCCCGACCATGGCCGCCGAGCTCGCCCGCGTCTCCTCCTCAACCCCCCTTGCGCCCCTCGACCTCTCACGCTACGAGGCGCCCTCTCCGAGCGACCCCCCCGCGACAGCACTCCCCGCCGCCGCCGTCGCCCACAGCTATCTCGAGACCCGCCTCACCAACCTCGAGCTGCTGGACCGTTGGGGCAAGAACGCCTGGCTGCTGGGCAACCACGCACTCGAGGCAGAGCTGCAGGCCCTCGAGCGCGACCTGGCCGCCACGAAGCGCGAGGTCGACCTGGTCAACCTGGAGAGGCAGAAGCGCCAGGGTGCTGTGGCGGCAGAGATCAAGACCCTCGACGATACCTGGCGCTCCGGCGTGGGAAGGGTTCTCGAAACTGAGGTTGCGGTCGAAGAGCTGAGGAGGAGGATTCGAGAGGAGCTGGCGCGGAGGGCTAGGACGCAAGGCCAGGAGCAGTGAGGCGACTGTCCTCAGACATAGACTAATAGTACAATCGAGGGCCTGTGGTTGGAAAAGAAGTGGCCCGAAGAGATGACCATATAAGATGTATGGGTTTTTATCATGTTACAGGCGTATTGATACCACAAAGACTGTTGCTTTTATTCTAGCAAAACCATGAGACGCGAAATTTACACCAAGTCACGACTGCATCACGCAGAAAACGCTTGCCCTGAAAGTAGCTGCACATTAGGTAATTGTAATTAGTGATTGAGTGGGCGAGCCATGAATACTCATGATATTGATATCAATAAAGGTATCTGATCACCCTAGTCATGATTTCTCAGGAAAGTGAAGGTGGGAGAAGTACCTCTCTCAGAACGCCAATACAAGCCCTTTCCTTCATTCGTCAACTTCAACTCAGGCGCAAATGATACATGCGCAGAAAAAACTGGCAAACTGGGATTACAATTCATCCAAACACCGCCCTGTTCTGCTCATCCACAGCACATCGTGTTACACAAGTGTTCCTTGACTAGCCTGAATGGAGAGGATCCATCTCCTCAACGCCAGTCTTGACACCATCGTATTTGGTCCGTCGGAAAATACCCTCAACAGGGCCCAATAGCCGCTGAAAGGCATTCTTGCCCAGGCTGGCTACCTTGACGTCCGACGCGGCCGCGACACTAGCTGCCCGCGGTGCATCGTTGAGCAGTGCAAGCTCACCAAAGAAGTCGCCCTTGCTGTAATGGCGCACCTTGTTCTCGCGTTCGCCCTTGTAGGCATCCGCCTCACCGCTCTCCAGTAGGTAGAATGAGTGTCCTGGGTCACCCTCGCTGATGATAACCTCTCCTGGCGCAAACTTTCTTGTCTCTAGAGCGTCCGCGATCTTGGACCGCTCATAAGGGGTCAAGGTCTTGAGGAGGGGCACTTCCTCAAGGAAGCTCTCGTACATACGTCTCCGCGCAAAAGTCGATTCCATCAGGATGCGGCGGAAAGTCACGCGGTCAAGAGCCCACACAGTGCATCCAGCCTCAGCTGAGACAACAGTTGCGGCTCTGGGCGCGTTGTACATCAAGGCAAGCTCTCCGAACGAACCGCCAGCCTGGATGTTGCCAACCTGATTGCCCATGCCGTCAGGGCCGGGCTGGAGGTTGCCAGTAGGGTTGACGTATACGTCGAACGATCCCTTCTCGACGACATAAAAGTAGTCACCGGCGTCGCCCTGGCTGATCACCTGAGGGGCTGTTAGCACAACATTCGCAAATTCTGTTTGTGGGAATTACCTTGATCCCCTTAGCAGGTATCGGCTTCTCAACTAGAGCACCCAGAATCTGGGCACTCTGCTCATCCTCTAGGTGACTAAAGAGGAAGTTGCCCTCAATAGCACGCTTTAGACGCTCGAGCTGGTCTGCCGACTTCTCGTGGTAAGGAGGAGACCAGTTATCAGAGGCGTCGGCACTGGGCTTCAAGGACTCGGCTGAGACCGAAGTTCGTCGAGCGAAGTTGTACTGGGCAGGATAGCTATCTGGGTTGGGGGGGTTTCGCGAGCTCGGAGGAGCATCAGGCGAGGCATCACCGCCGAAACCGCCGCCAAAAGGACCGGAGAACATGGACGCAGAGTTTGGTGTCCGGCCAAAACGGGAGTTTGTGGGCGATGTGATGGTGTCGTTCTCGTCTTCTTCGATGACTTGATGCATCACATTGCCGGAGGTACCTCTGTCTGTTCCAAAGGGGTTGCTATTCTCCCCAAAGGGACTGGAGAAAGGGCCAGCCATGATGTGATGGTGGATGAAACTTATTCGGGCTTATTTATATAGTTATCGCTGAAACTTTCGCGAGCCGTCGCCAGTCGACTTTGTAGCCGAGTACCGCAGAAATTCGCCTAGGCTCCGAGTGTGTCGTAGGAGAGTGCCTGTTCGTCGAGTGCCTATACGTCGTTCTTTTGGTAAGCTTCGGCTAGGTGCACTAGAGGCAAAAGAAGTTGCTCATCAAATTCGAGAACAAGAATAATGGGAGAATAGAGTGGGAGACAACTCGCCAGGATAGGGCAAGTGAATAATGACGGATGGAGAAATGTAGTGTGCTCAGAGAAGAGGGATGTCGACCTACGGCTGCCTAGGCGCACATATAGTCAATTCTCAGAGTAGTCAAGCTCAGATTGGCGTGAACAAAGGCTACAGCTGACACTGGAATTAATGACCAAAGGCCATATAAGGTGATAGGAGAGTGGTGCTGCGTAGGAAGGGGAGCTCCGGGGTCTAGACGCTAGAAATGAAGCTCAAGGCGGGCTGCAATCCGCGCTTGAAAGTGACGTGTTGTGGCGGGGCCCAGATTAAGGAAGCTGTTACAAAGCCCATGCGCAACTCAAAAAGACATAAGGGATGCAGGATGGGGGAGAGGATAAGAGTGGTTCTTGGCATGCAGCATCGGGTAAAGCAAATGACATCAAGCGAGACACTGCTCGTGGTCTTGCAAGCTGCCTTTTCAGGTCGTGTGCCTGCACAACACAAGGCATAGGTGTCTGATAGCTCTGAATAGAGCAGGTGGCGTAGATGAGAGGCGGGACGGTAGTGAGAAACAAGAAAACAGGGCTAACTCACGTTCAATCGCTGGCAATGTGAACCCTGGGTTTTCGGTCTTGACCGATATGTTCCCGCTTTGGCTCTGGAAACAGGGGATCCAAGGACGTGAAAGAGGGGTCCAAGCTGGGCTCGGTCGTTGTGCTGGGGAAGATCAAAGAAGATGGAAGATCTAAGAGGCAACGGGCTGGGGCGAAGGATTGAGACGTCCTATGTAGAGCTGGACGAGACGAGGCAGAGGCGAGAAGAGAGGAGGGGTCAATGACATGGGCCTCCAACGACACAAGAGAGAGGGAGGAGTTGAAGGGCGAGTGGGGTCGATGAAGCTTGCTTGTTTGTCGCTTTCTTTCTCGCTTCCCCGCCTTGTCGGCAGAGAAAGGTCAGGGTTGGAGAAGAAAGGATAATGTAAAGAGAAAGCTGCAGATTGGAGTAGGTGACGATGGTTTTGTCTGAGAGATAGATAGGTAGATAGATAGATAGTAAGAGAAGAAGTGAAGAAGATGAAGAAGGAAAGATGGACAAAGAATCTGAAGGCGAAAAGGGCTGACCTCACGGACGGAATGGGAGAGAAGTGGGGGAAAGTGCGAACAAGATGGAAGTGAGATGGTAGCCGCCCAGGGAAGCTTTCTAGAACGACGGGCACGGGCCAGCTGAGGGCTCGGGCTCCTCGGGCACTTGTTCCACTGGCGGTTCTGCTGCTCTTCGATGCAGCTCCCGGACTGGGAAGCCCATGACGAGGAGCTCCAAGGTGGTGGTGGACAGGCCCCGTGAGCCAGCTCTTCCAGGAGCAGATCAACACTCTCTGCCTAACTAACTAGTTGCAGCACATGTTCCAAGTGACCGCTATTAGCACATTTTCTTAGTTCGACGCCTGTGACTCCCGGAAGCAGAATCACCCAAAGCAACGCAAGCCAAAAGGAACAGTGGAGCTCTGGTATGTGCTGAAAGTGTTTGGTTGCTCACCAAGTTAGTTCTTTTGCCACCTTTTCTGGCCTTTGCGTTTTCGCGACATGGAACTGGCATTCAAATCAAAGGCTTACATACTCCGTAGACCTCGCAGCGTTCACTCCCCGGACCGTCAGAAGTTCCTTCTTTGGAACGGCCAGAGTTGTTGGTTCCCGCTGCCAGGCACCTCAAGGTAAGTTGCTTGGGCATGTCTTGGCAGGACGGGGTCCAATATGTCGCCCCGCGTAAGCTCCCCGGGAGGCCCTAGCTCCCATTCCGTCACATCCACAATCATCGTTGGTGGCGGCCAACAACACGACAGAGACACTGGTGAGACTAAATCACTACCGACAACAAGGGCATGTTCACTATCAAAACCAATATCAATTGATGGTATTTTGACGGCTCTTGTCATATCTCTTCCTCAACTCCTGTATTTGTTGCTTTTGACCCGCTTCCTGCGCTGCACGTGTGCGGTGGATAACCAGAACTGTCGTGTTACTCTCTCCTTAAATCCTTGCCTCCGAAACGTGTTATCCCGATTATTGACCTGTCAGACATATGTTTTGATACCGGCGTGACTCTTTTGATATCAAGTCTCTTAACTGGCCTAGCAATTACATGAGCGGTCTTCGTGAACCCTCCATCATTCGTCGTACGAAGCAGCGCTAATCCTTTTCGAGCTGCTCGGGTATCGTTCCTCGCAATGGTCAAGTATACAAGTCCTCCTCCGCAGTCCTTGACAAGATCCTCCCAATCATCCAAATATGCTGCTCAGGGTGTTCATCGTCCCTCGCACAGCTATACAAGTACACAAAAGAAATAGAGCACAGTCGCCCTAATCGCGATCAGAAACAAAACTCCAGATCCCACCTGCGCCGAAAGATGAAGCCGTCCGATGCAAATGCATTCGTTTGATCCCCCGGTTTCTGAGCCGATCCCAAAACACAGGCTCGTGCTCGTCAGTGTGCCCCTCATCCAACGCCGGCTCCTTACCACGCCTTGCCTATCATATCCGTCCCTTCTACCTATCAAAAACGCCTACTACCTTGCGCTTTCGCTTGCGGCTAGGCCCGGACGAGCCTGCTTCTTTCTTTGACTTTTCTCGTCGCCACCCATGTCTTAAGTTGTCTGAGTACGCGTGTATAAAGACACACGTAGGTAAACATCTATGCCACACCGTCGGCTTCGGCTGGGGTGCATACTAGGACCCTACCGCAAGGCACGAGTCCAGGACGCCGTCCAGCATATCCATATCCTGGTTCTCTGCGCCCTCCCACCAACTTTCTGTATCAATGTCCATGGCGTCAGGGTGTCCATTTGGGAGTTCGTGAACCTTGCCGCCATTCATGCCCGTCATATTGTGCTCTTCTGCGAGTCCTTGAGGTGCTTGGTCAGGGATCCAAGTGTAATCATCCCAGTTCTCCAGCTCTCCTTCTCGGTACCCATATATGACCTGTGTCATGAGCACAGGGAATTGGGCCATTCCACTATCCGCCATTTCTAAGGAAAGCCGCAGATCGGACATCCCCAGAGGTCCTCTTTCACTCGCCGCCTTAGACTCGACTGGGAGAAGTCCACTCTTATCCCGGGTAATCTCGCCTCGTTGCGCCGCTTCTTCCTCGTACTCGAGTTGTCGCTTGTATTTGTTTGTCTGGATCCATGTCGTTCCGACTCCGAACCCAGCACTGCCAGAGTCTCCAGGCCCATTACTTCGCGTGCGGCTAAATACTTGTGTCAAGACTTCCTTGATGAATGTCTCGACCGCGACCGACATGAATTGGGGAGCATCTCCAGTGTGGCCGCTAACAAGTCCTGCCTCGTAACAAAATGGCAACATGCGGCCAGATATCATGTTGACGTCGGGGAACTCGCCGGATTCGATCGCCAAGGGTTGAGCGTATCGTTTTCGGATCTCCAAGTCAAAGTCTTCATCTTTTGTCAGACATTCGGCAGGGGAAAGATTTAGTTGGGTAATACTTACTCATGTTATTGATACCCCCAACGGCCGTAGGGGTAGCATCCGTTACCATGGAAGACTTGCGATGCGTTTCTGTGAATACAGTTGATATGCTCTCATATGGATCCCACTAAAACAGGTTAACAGCCGCATTGAGGATAATGTGAAGAATACCAACATCATTTTGAACCAGGTCTTTAACACGCCTTCGGTCTCGTGCAGGTAGTTGCATAACATCTCCCTTCAGCCTGCGCTCAGCGGCGTCACCTGATACTGGCTTACTGCCTGTGGTGGTCGCAGGCTTATCATTGGCACTGACCCAGGGCGCCAGCCCTTGATCAGGCATCTCGCGAGTGACATTTCCATAGATAGCTGCGATGAGGTTGTTATGGAGATGTTCCTTGTCGCCGGGGCCTGCGAGGATAGGGTCGATTCGCTCCGAATACTCGGTTTGATTTAAACGCCCTAAAGGGGATTAGTATGCGCAATCAATGTATATATGCGCGTGGTGCCTACCGATCAAGAACTCAGTGGTGGACTCCTTGTATACTACCCATTGCTCGTTGCCTATGGCGGCCTTGAGGGCAGTGTATAACGGTTCGAGGTCAATTCGCGTAGGGATAATCTGGCTCGACTTCGCGATCTTGGGCGCACCCGGAGCAGAGCCAGCAAGGGTCTTATTTGATAAAATCGGTGTCGAAAGGCTGACAGATGGACGGCTTAGAGCCGCGGGGTCGATATCGGGCATCTTGATAGGAGGCGAACAGGCGACAGCGTCGCGTGCGGCAGTAGAGCGCGGCGCGACGCGGAGAAAAGACGCATGGGTTGGATAAAACGAATGGCGACGACGATGCGATCAAGATGTGGGTATTAACTCGATGAAAAAGGCATTATGCGGCGGCTAATCTGATGGGCGGCCGTTTTCGCTGTTGATGTGATGTAAAGGGTCGATGGTTTTGAGTGTCGTCGATTTTTTGCCGCAATGCCACATAGGGATGGTCATCAGCGCACGGTCAAAGTAGAGAGTACTTTTAGCTTCGTGCCACACCGCATGTCTCTAAAAGTTACCACTACTTGCATGCTGCACCACCTCGCCCAACAACCACCACAACCTACTACTACTTGCTATCACTGTCGCGTCTGGCGCGTCTGAACCAAGGTCAACTTCATAATATCACACACCCAATATCCCACCATCTTGCCATTACTAGGCCTGCGCAACTTCAATTCTTCAACTTTTGGCCTCTTCAGGCTCGTCTAAGCTCACTTGCACAGCTGCCCATTCTGTTAGAGGTCGCAGTTTACTTGCGACAATGCCGTCATGGCTCCTGATCGCATAACCAATGCCATCGACAGCTTAATCGCCCACATCGTACCCAATAACCCAGACGACCCCGAAGAAGTTGCGCAAGAACGTCATGATACATGCTTTGAGCTCGTCAAGTCTATCCTAGACAGGTAAATTCCTTTATCTAAGATCTAGAATATAGTTGCTGCACGTTCTGACAAGACCTTGATCTAGTCCGTCCTCCCCCGCTATCTCTTCCGACGTTAACCATGCCTCCGATCTCATAAAGCGGAAGCTCATCCAGAGCAATCCCACCCAAGCCCTGCGATTCTCAAACCTCTATACACGACTACTGTCACTCCCTGTGCTCGAGCATAAGTGGGCAATCCTCTACCTTCTATATCAACTCGCTGATTCTCCCGACCCGAGCGAACCCCTACCTCTAAGCCCTGTCAAGCCGTCGGCGCCCAACTACCGAGATGCCATCAGCCGCGATGCCATAAAACGCCAAGGTCGGGAGCGAACCACCAAAGCATCTAGGTTTGAAGAGGAGCAGTTCAAAGATGCTTTCCAACCGGATGGGCTCAAGAAGGTTCCAACGAAAGAGGTCAAAAAGCCTGCCAATGATCGAGAGTCACAGTCCGAGGTGCCCAAAAGAGATGTTTCCCTAAAGTCGACACTGCTAGCAAGCAACTATTCTGAGATTGAACCTCCAGAGTCGGTTATCCTCAGAGACCTCCCGTTCACCCTCCAGGGCCTGTCCTCCACGACACTACCGTTCGTAAAGTCGGATACTATCAAGCTACCACCAACTCTCCCTTTACCGATTGTTTCCCTGCTCCACACCTTAGCAGAGCCTTCACTGCTGTATCGTGGCCTTGACGGGTTTTGTAAAACTCCTGCCAAGGGGCTGCTTGGTCAAAGTTTGAGAGCTGCCATTAGTGGCGAGCTCAAGTCATATCTAAGCTTGATTGCCACACTAGAAGGTCAGATTCGAAGAGCTTTGGCATCGCTTGACGAAGATGCACCACGAGCAGGCATTGGAAAAGCGGGTGTCACCCTAAAGAGATGTGTGGTGTGGACGCGCGAAGCCACAATGGGACTCAGGTTGATGAGCCTCATCGCCGAAGAATCTGAGAAAAAGAAGGGAGGCCAGCTCATTTCGTTGATTCACAGCTTCTCGTCATCTCATGGAGACCCTGTGGTGGCTACTTTTGCCGAGCGCCTATTAGGAAGCTTTACGCGGCCCTTTTACGACATCCTACGGCATTGGATATACGACGGCGAATTATCAGACCCTTTCCAAGAGTTCTTCGTTAGAGAACAAGCTTCTGATAAGGACTCGTCGAAAGCCAAGGGCGCGGGTAATGTTTGGGAGGACAAGTACGAAATCTCCAAAGACATGATTCCCAGTATCATCACCCAGGACTTTGCTCAGAAGGTGTTCCTTATCGGCAAGTCACTGAACTTTATCCGGCATAGCTGTGGCGATGCGATGTGGGTGGAGGACTACTCAAAAGCTGCCTCCAAGGAACTACGGTATGGCGATACGGCGACGCTGGAGACCTGGATTGACGAAGCCCACAAGACAACCATGAAACGTCTTATTGACCTGATGGCCAATAAATTCCATCTGTTTAAGCATCTACAAGCGCTCAAGAACTATATTCTTCTGGGACAAGGTGACTTCATTGCACTTCTCATGGAATCCCTTGCTGCCAATCTAGATCGTCCGGCTGGAGCTCAGTATAGGCACACGCTGACTGCGCAGTTGGAGCACGCCATTCGGGGATCAAATGCCCAGTACGACTCCCCCGAAGTCCTGCGGCGTTTGGATGCTCGAATGCTCCAATTATCACATGGCGATATCGGATGGGACTGCTTCACACTTGAATACAAGATTGACGCACCCGTTGATGTTGTTGTGACAGAATGGGGAAACAGACAATATCTCAAGGTCTTCAACTTTCTCTGGCGCATCAAAAGAGTCGAGTTTGCCGTGCTGTCGACCTGGCGCAAGTGCATGACCGGTGCCCGCGGTGTCCTTCAAACTTCTGACCCTTCAGTATCCCAGACGTGGAAGTCAACACGTGGAGTTCTCGCCGAAATGATACATTTTGTTGGTCAACTTCAATACTACATATTGTTTGAGGTTATTGAGTCGTCATGGGGAGAGCTTCAGAAACGGACCCAGAAGGAGGACTGCACTCTAGACGACCTGATCAAGGCTCACACGCGCTACCTAAACGACATCACCCACAAGGGTCTGCTCGGCGCCAAACGACGCTCACATAGCTCGGACGAAGATGACCGCACAACATATATGATGCAACTCGGAGAGATCCTCCGGTTCATGCTCAGCTATAGAGACTCAGTTGATGGACTGTATAGCTGGAGCGTGTCGGACTTCACGCGGCGGCAGGAGGCCGATGTGCGGAGCACCACACGTCACAACGATGAGCACGACGGGATGGACACGCCGACGGCAGGGTCAGGGGCTGTGACTTCCGAGTTCCCGGTCCTTCAGGAGCGGCTACGGCATCTAGGCGCATCATTCCGAACTCGTGTACAGATTCTGCTCGGCGACCTCGCGTACCAGCCAGACGTGGACATGCGGTTCCTGGGTGTTGCTATGAACTTTAACGATGTGTACCAGCCGACGCGGCGAAAGGCTAAGTCCGCGGTGGGGACCTCGACGGCGACGCGGACTGCCTCGGCACCAAGGGGTTGAAACGCAAGGAGGGGGGCCCGAGGAAAATAAGTATGCGGAGAGCGAGCGCTGGGCGCGACACGAGGGGGAAACAGAGCTTCAAAAGAAGCCGAATACTTGGCAAACTAGTTAGACCATTCATGTATGTGGGAGACTGGAGTCAATAGATCTACCTTCTAACGCAGGTATGGTGGCATGCTTTTGCCAATTCTCATTTGTCAATGCAATATCAAGCCCGTTCCTCGAGTGAGTCTCCCCAGCGTGTATATATGCTACCCATATACCTTCTGGCTTACAGCCAGTCACGTACTGGTAGTCTCCGTCGGCCAAGGGCACCTACCGCTATATGCATGTTGCATGATAGAAGACGATGAGTTTCTGTCATCAAGCTCTGAAGAGAGTGCAGACGATGTTCTACACGGTCCGTTGGACGCCGTGTTCTGTCGAGAGTTGGCGAAAGCGAAAAAGTAGCGACACGGAGAGAAAGCCTCGAGGTTATATCGTAGATGGTATGCTGTCTTATCTAATTGACTACTTGTCTCAACATCAACGAGGCACATGGCAGCGCCGCTAAATTGTTATGGTACGGTTTTGTATAGGTTGCCATCGTAGCTAAAAACGGAGTCATCGTATGTCTTCTATTGCGTTGTCACGGGGCATGGTGGCTATGATTGCGTCTTGCTAACAGTGGTTTAACTAGTAACTATGTAGCTCAATACTTTGACACTCTGCTAGAACTGTATATTCCTCCTTGTTTAGTCACAGCACAATGCTCATAGGGTAGTGGTTTGACTAGTAGCTTTAGTAATATCCAACTTTGACGGGGGTGTAAGTTATAAGATTAGACTGAATTGTAGGGGTCGTGTAAGGTGGTGAGAACAGGATAGATATTAAAGGCAGCAGACATTGAGAACATATCGCCTTTGTACTATACAGATAGCCCAGTCTGCCCGCCTCTATTACTTCCTAACTAATTGTGTTAGCTCCTTCAATACTTTACTTATCAGCCGGCTTGTCAGGCAGCTTGACAATCACATGCCTAGTTGCTAGGAATTGACACAAACGGCGGGTTCCCTTGAGCTAACTTATGTATCTTGTGTTGAAACCAGCGCAGTTGAGGACCTGGCGGTTAAATTCAACAGTTCCTTTACGAGCAACCAGGGATTAAGTCACAAGACTGATAAGGCTGTACTAACCCCTCATCTCGACCACTTGTCCTAGCACGGTTTCATTCTCCTCTATATTGCATCTACACACGTATGTGGTTCTAGGATATCACCTTGATTCTCCAAGAAGCCTGACTTGTGGCAATGGAACCTTATGGGGAAACATTGACTCACGGCTCGGCAGGCAGCGTTGAACCGGCGCAACTACATCGTGACACGCTAACATGACCTGCAACGAAAAATGAGTTACAGCATGCATGGTTCCCTTGTCTGCACAACACTCTTTTAGGCACGACGGAGAAATTAACTTGAGCCTCCAAGTTGGGGGCTGCAGGCGCAGGGGGTTGTCCAAGCCACAGTTGTTCTCTCACCAGCGAGAAGTTATGCAGATGATCGCGTGACTGTTTCCGCAGCTGAGAGGGATCGGCATGGGTCAAGGGAGAAGGGCGTTGAAGAAGGGATAGGGAGAGTCGATAAGCGATGTTGAAGGGTGTTGGGTTGGTTCGTCACCGCAATTGGGCGTTTCTGGGCGGCGTATTCCGTTTCAGCTGACGAAAATGAAGTTCAACCAGACCTGGACGCCGTTGACGGGATGGGATAAGCCGTTTTAGCCGTACAACCCTGCCTTTGCAGCCGATATCACAAAAGGGCAAACGTGAGCAGTTGCCGTATACGGCATGCTACTCATGGGTTGCGGGCGCGAAAGATTCTGTGCAGCGGACATTCTACCGGGATCGTCCAACCGCAGTCGCGGTGGACAATGGTGAAAGGCCTTTTGTACTGTAAGGCCGTCCTAGTGGCCCAGGAAAGGGCTGGAGCAGGGGCAACTCCAAGGGTCCTGGAGCACGGAGACGGGCCGCGATGCAATGGAACCAAAGGTATTCTGCAGTGAGGTCCCAAGGACGTGGTCTTGACGGCCATGGGGGTGTGGATCTGGGCACAGGACGGGGATGCCTTCGTGACAGGCTTTAACGAGCATGAGGGGTAAGTAAATGCAATTGTCCAGACCGAGATCCCAAATCGGAAATGTCAAGGAGAAATTTTCCGTTGGATTTGGGCCGAGAACGACGATGGGCTGTCTGGACCAAGAAACAGCGTCTAAGGTAGAAAATAGTTTGTGTAAAGTGAAACGATTCGATGAGGATAAAAACTCTTCAAAGGTTCTTCTGCTTCCGAATATTTAGCTCGTCTCGGGTGTGCTCCGTATCTGCTCACCCAGAGTTGGTCTTTGGCCGGCTGTCGTTGGCTACTTACTCTGTAGGTTAAACTTGAAACGATCCGTATCGAATAAGACGGCATGGCGTAGCTTGCATCAAGAGGAGACTGCAATCATCTCTCGACTCCGCTGCGTAGCTCCGCAGCGGGGGGGAGGGACGGATATGCTATTCAGGCAGAACGGGTCAAAGAGCGAAACATTATCCGATTGCTGATTCTCTTATCTTGTACAGAGTATGACCGTGGTTCCTGGTGTTGGTCGTTGTTTAAAGTGGGCTCCATATGCAGAGCGGCTCAAAAAGAGCCAAGCCTTGCAGGGTTAAGGTGGAACAAAAAACACGAGACCGAAGAACTCATTGGGGCCCTGTCACTCCCAGTCTCTCACGGGCTGCGCAATTGGGCGGGACCCTCCCAAGCAAGCTTTGGCTATCGACGGCGCAGAGCCAGTCGATTCGGCACATGGTCAATGCAGACACAGCGAGTGGAGGTTCCTACGCTAAACCTCATCGCTGGGGCTCTAGATCTGTACAATAATGCCAAGGAGACTCGGTTGACTCAGGATAGAAACGCTATCACTATATCCATAAGGGCCAGATATAGAATCCCAATAAAACTCACTTAGGCCAGCTACTTTTAGGATTACTAACTAGATATAAGAGCTATACCTAAATTAATATATATAAGCGCACTATATAATAGTATAGAATTTATAATATATATAACTTTATAA
>JADDON010000531.1:0-17624 GCA_017140175.1 Fusarium staphyleae | reverse complement strand
CCCCCCCCCCCTCCTCCCCTCAGAGGGCACGCACCAGCCACTTGCGCAACTTCCATTCCCACACAACCTCCACTAAAGCGTAAAAAGTCGCTTACCCTCGGGCACGTGACCCACAAGCAAACCCCAAAAGTTTTCCAAAACTTTCCGGATCCCCCTCCTCGCCGTGTTGGACTTCCTCTTCGAACAACCCATTTCCGACTAACCATCCAGCAAAATGGCCGCTGAAGCCCCCGCGCGATCCGGTCTGGCCGTCGGCCTCAACAAGGGCCACGTACGTCTCCCTGTCGCAGTCTCACCTCGTGGAGGATCTCTGCTGCCTCGCTACGGATGAGCTTTTGCAGACGATGGACCGCTGACCAGGCGATATCTTAACAGAAAACCACCCCCCGCGTCGTCAAGCCCCGTGTTTCCCGAACCAAGGGCCACCTGAGCAAGCGCACCGCTTTCGTCCGTGAGGTCGTCAAGGAGGTTGCTGGGTAAGTCAAAATTTCTTGAATCATGTCGATGTGGGTTGGAGGGGATTGGCGAAGATAAACCTCGGTACAATTGGTCCATTCGAGAGCATCTCTGCATGGAAACTGTAGAGATTGTCACGAAGGGCGGAATAATACCTTGATTATGCGCTGAGAACATGGGCTGCAATCTGGAAGAAATTTTGCTAACATCCCCTCACAGTCTTGCCCCCTACGAGCGCCGAGTCATCGAGTTGCTCCGAAACAGCAAGGACAAGCGTGCCCGTAAGCTCGCCAAGAAGAGAGTACGTTGCCGACTCGGGACACTAGCACTCTGTCAACCCTCGCTAACATATCACCACAGCTCGGTACCTTCGGCCGTGCCAAGAAGAAGGTCGACGAGCTCCAGCGCGTCATCGCCGAGGCTCGCCGTGCGGGTCACTAAAGCGTCTCTCTGACTTTTGGGAATCTGGAACGACGGTTTCGCATGGGTTGGCGTGGTCACGACTTGATCGATTAAAAAAGAACGGCTTTGATGCTCCGTGGCAGGGATTAAGCTACGGCTCACTGGAATACCAATACTTCAAGACACTTAATGGCGTTACGACAATGCCATGCTGCCTCAAACAATTTGTGATGACCATTGAATTTTGCTGCTTTCTAGATGTCAAGCCATTTAGTGGTATAAGTGTTTATTCGCTAGACGTATCATTTGTCGAAGCAGCATACCCATTCATCGCTGTGACATAACCCATCATCATAACCAACGCCGACTGCGACCTTTGAATGCCAATGCTTTTTAACCACCAGTCACGGCCAACGCAAGCTATTTCTTGCCCAGCTTCAGCCACTTCGGTATCTTTTTCCCTCCCTTGTCTCCAGAACCGTCGCTCCTCTCATTTCTCGCAGGGCCAGCCACGACCTTGCCATCGTCCTTGTCATCAGAAGTCACGACGGGCTCAGGTACCCTGACCTCCTGTCCCTGTTGTGCAATATTCGTCTTGAGGAAGGGCTGTTTGCGTACAGCTGCGGGTACAGCGTCGTCCCACACAAGATTGACGAGGATGCGGCCGGTCAGCTTGTAGGCTTTGATAAGTTCGTTGCGTGGGCTAGGATCGTCCTTGATGACGGTCTTGGTTCCAGGAAGAACCAGGTGGAAGGGCTGATTGTCATCCGCCATGACATGCCGGACAGCATCATAGAGAAAGCGGCCCGTTTCAATAGTACCAACCTGCCAGTCGCTGCTGGTGTTGTCTGGAAATCGAACCTTAACAAGGACAGACTTGACGGCAGCTATCTTAGCCGCTTCGGCCGCAGCCCTGTCCTCGAGCTCCTTGTCAGAGGGAAGCCTTCTGTTCCTTGAACTCTCTTGTAGGCGGGCTTGATGAAGCTGAGCGTGGGCGACAGTGGGTGTGTAGTCAGATTCGTTAGGCGGCGCGAGGGCTGCGGCGGGGGTTGAGCCGGAGGGAGCAAGAAAAACGTTGACAGGTTGCAGAGGATCTCTCTTTTGGGACTCATCGACGTCCATTGCGTCCCTGCTAGAAGCCTCGTTACTTATAGAAACCAATTCCTCTTGCTTCTGATCTTCCTGCTGATCCTGACTTGACTCCGGGACTTGCTCTGGTTCCGCCATGGGAGTGTCTGCTGTATCCTGGGTCGTCTGTGTCGCTTGCGTCTGTGGTGTCTCTGCCGGTGTAGCCTCTTCCTTTCCAGCTGAGGGGGCCCCTTCCTTCTGATCTTGATCCTCCGCATCCTTGAAGTATTCGCTTATCTCCGACATGGCGTCAAACAAGGTCTGATCCGTCTTGCGATATTCCAGCCGAATCAAGACACTTCCGGAGTTGTAGCCAAGCTGCGACAAGGTCTTTTGAAAATCGGCAAGCGAAGATAGTTCTCGACCCATAATGTTTAGAACCGGTATCTCATAGTAGAGCTGGCCACCGCCGCTGCCCGAGTCGCTCGTGGTTTGGGCGACGCCGCGGGCTGTAATATTGATATTCTTGCCATTGCTCGCCTTGCCACTTTCGAACTGGCGCAAGACCTTCCAGAGTGTAAGGTCGCTGGGGAATTTCTGAATTAAGCGGCCGCCAGGGATTTCGCGACCCTCGGGAGGTGGTACTTGAAGGCCGACTTGGATGGCGGATGGTGTTTTCGATTTCTGGACAAGCTCGAGCTTTGCGCCGGGAGAGAGGCCAGAGGTGCGAAAGGGGACGGACAGGTCGACTTGCTTTGTTCGATGCCTGAAAGACGATCTAGTTAGTATTCTATCTCGAGAGAAGTACAGAAAAAGAGAATGATAAGTAAGATCAGAGCTTACTTGACGAGATACTTGTCGCTCGATAGGTTCAGCTTCCTGCAGGCTTCCTCCAAGACATCGGTCATGTATGTACCTGGAGTGACCTTTACCGTTGCTCGCCGCAGGTCGGAAGCTATCACCACGACGTGAGATGCCATAGTTTATTTGTAGATAAGCTCAGGCTGAAGAGGGTGCAAGTTGAAGCCGTAGGTGATCTTGATCCAAGAATGATGGCGGGGAGGTCGAGCTCGGCTGGCGGTGATGTAAGCAGCCTACAGCGGGGGGGTTACGTAGGATGGCAATTCAGCTGCAGCCGTGGGTGATGATTGTGCTTCTTACTGTTTCTAAATATTGTACTAGAAGCTTCTTTACTTTTAGTTTATACCATTTTCTAATGTTCAAATAGACTACGTCTGGTTCTATAATCTTGCTTGTTGGCTGTGACGATACTCCGTACTGCACTCATGCTTGGTCTACTCCGTATATAATTGCCTAAGTTAATACCTAGCATCTCAACGCTCACTTTGTATGTAGCAATTGCTAATACTTCAACTTGCTCATTCTTGCCTCTTAATTCACACAAGTCTTATTCCCTTATCCGTACTCCGTAATCAGTAGGTACCTTGATCTGTGATTCGAGTTGTCATTGTACATCCGTACTTATGTAGATATCAGCCACACACAGCCACACCCCCCAGGCTCCTCCAGCTAACGTGGATTTTCTCGGCCGCGCCAGAGCGTGTTTGCCTTGCAGCCCGCCCGCCGCAAGTGTACGTACCTCGACATCACCTTGTAGGTAGCTCCCAGCCCAGGTAGGCCCAGGTACTAGAGAGCTTCAACCATCCATCTCCAACTCCACGTCGACTCTAAGCCCAACCCACGCAACCTCAGCGCAAAGAGATTAGCTATATTCAGGCCTAGGCTTCAGTCAACGCCCGCCCATCCCTACCTCCTCCCGGCAGACGGTCGCCCATTGACGTTGTCTTGTCCGTCGATTGTCCGTCCGACCTCGCATCTCTATCCATCTTTAGACGCCATCATGGTAGGTCAGCCCCGATATCGTGAACACCTGTTCCCTCTAGCTAACTGTTCCCCTCAATAGTCATCTCCGTTCTCGATAAGTTCGTCCCGACCTCGCCTGTCTCGCCAAGCTCCCATAACTAACCTCCCTCCTCCCTCGCAGATGGCGGCGCCGCTGTCGCCATGGTCGGCAAGGACTGTGTAGCCATCGCTTGCGATCTCCGACTCGGTCTCCAGGCCCTCACCGTCTCCAACAACTTCCCCAAGATCTTCCAGTACGGCGACGTCTTCCTCGGCCTGACCGGCCTGGCCACCGACGTCAACACCGTCAGCGACCTCTTCCGCTACAAGGTCAACATGTACCGCCTGCGTGAGGAGCGCGCCATCGCTCCCCGTACCTTTGCCAACCTCGTCTCTTCGTCCCTGTACGAGCGTCGCTTCGGCCCTTACTTTGTCTCCCCTGTCGTGGCCGGTCTCGACCCCAAGACCGGCAAGCCTTTTATCTGCGGTTTCGACAGCATCGGCTGCATCGACTTTGCCAAGGACTTTATCGTTTCGGGTACCGCCTCAGAGCAGCTTTTTGGCATGTGTGAGGGTCTTTGGGAGCCTGATCTGGTATGTTACGCCCTGTCCTGCCTTGGCAGTCATCTGCACAAGGATAAGAGGATACTAACAATCTGACCACTCTAGGAACCCGATGCCCTCTTCGAAACCATCTCTCAGGCATTGCTCAACGCCATCGACCGCGACGCCCTCTCTGGTTGGGGCGCGCACGTTTACATTATCGAGAAGGACAAGGTCACCAAGCGATTACTCAAGGGCCGGCAGGATTAGAGCGGCGTTTCGGATAAGCCTGGGAATGTAGAGCGGATGACGTGGTGCATTATGTATCTTGTATGAATAGATACTCGGTCGATATTAACCGCTGGGTAATGAGAGTGCACAAGCACACTGACAATCACCTCGTGTTTCAGTTGATGGTTTTACACATCACTCACTATACTTACTAACCATCGCTTCGTTGCATTTGTAAATTTACGAAATTCTTAGGCCAACATGACCGTCTAGTTCTATCTCAGCCCTTCGAGCTGTTACCTAATGGTGCATGCAGATATCTCAACAAATCTAGCCTGAGCCAAGTCCTGAATCTCTACCTATATCCGTCTCTATTGCTCTTTCTTGGTCTTGAGGGAGGTGTTGGTGGTTGTCTGCACAAAGAATTGCCGCTCAACGGCCTTGAGAACTTCGTCAATGAGTCTGTATATTGTTAGCAAGAATGCGTCGTGTTAAGAGGTTAAGGGACAAAAACTTACATGACCGGGGCACTGATAATGATCACCGCCTTCCACTCCAACCAGTTCAGGGGCAGGATGGAGAACAGGCCTTGCAGGAAAGGAATATAGAGAAGAGCGAAGTGTAGAGCCATAGACAGGGCGATGGCGTAAACCAGCATCATGTTCTTCCACAGAGGAAGAGTAAGCAGGGACTCGCTAGACGACAGGGCATTCATGGCGTTGAACATCTCAATGGTGACAAGGATAGACAGCGAGACTGTCGAGGCCGACTTAGCCATATCGTTGGAGAACATGGCGCAGCCGATCTCAGGGAAGTCAGCCGAGCAGTGGTGGAAGCGTGAGAGCTGTTGAAACGTGATCTGAGGACCCTCAGGGTTATACATGAACCACCAAGCGTAGCCTGCGACCGTGGCGAGACCAACATAGGTGCCAATGATGAGATATCGGATAAAGAGCCATCCGCCGATGAGAGCCTCATTGCGCTTACGGGGTCGACGCTTCATAATGTCATGGTCGGGAGGGTTGAAAGACAGAGCCGTGGCAGGAAGACCATCAGTGACTAGATTGACCCACAGAAGCTGGACAGGAACCAGAGCCTCGGGCATACCAAGGGCAGCAGTGAGGAAGATGGAGACGACTTCGCCAATGTTGGAAGAGATCAGGTACCGGATGAACTGTTGAGTGTTGTTGTAGATTGAACGGCCCTCCTCGATAGCGACCTCGATGGTGGCAAAGTTGCTATCGGCAAGGACCATGTCGGCGGCCAGCTTCGACACATCGGTTCCTGAGCCCATGGCAACGCCAATATCGGCCTTCTTGAGAGCAGGGGCATCGTTCACACCGTCACCAGTCATGGCAACCACCTCATTGAGGGACTGAAGCAGATCAACCAGTTTGGACTTGTGGCCAGGCTCGACACGGGAGAAGAGGGACGCGCGCTTGGCAGCCTCGAGTTGCTCGCCGGGGGACAGTTGATCAAACTCACGGCCGGTGTAGCTTTTCCCAGTGAGATCCTCGTGCTGGCCAAAGACGCCAATCTGTCGGCAGATGCTCTCGGCAGTGTTGCGGTTATCTCCAGTGATGACAATGACACGGATACCAGCATCCTTGCATCGCTGAATAGCGCGAGGCACCTCTTCACGTGGAGGATCAAGCATACCAACGAGTCCGAGAAAGGTCATGTTCTGCTCGAGCTCGGCGTACTGTTCAGTTGATGTAGCAGAGTGGAAGAGAGGGCTCTCGGGGACATTATCGACGCTGGCTAAAGCGATAATTCGGAGACCGTAGTTACCATATTTCACAACCTCACTCAACAAGCGATCCGCAACCTTGCTGCTAAGAGGCGCCTTCTTGCCACTGGAGCCAAGGAGGGTGTGAATGCAGCGATCGATAACAGATTCAGGGGCACCTTTGACCAAGAGTTTCTTCTCGTTGCCATTGTTGACCAGGACCGACATGCTCTTGCGATCGCGAGAAAACTCGTAAGTCGCGAGGCGAGGCATGGCCTTTTCGTATGCAGCGCTAGCATAATGGACGCAGTCCTCAGGGCGGGTATCAGCCGGCGCACAGGGCCCAATCTTCTCAACGAGAACGCGCAGAGCACCCTCAGTAGGCTCGCCAATGCTGGAAAAGGTGGCAGTTCGAGAATCATAGGCGAGTTGGGAGTCGTTACAGATAGCGGCAACCTCGGTCATTTGGCGCACAGTGGCAGAAGAGTTCTGGAGATCCTGGACAATCACGCTGCTCGACTTGATGGCTCCTCGGGGGGCAAAAGTGGTGCCCTCGACGTCAAACTCGGTGAGCTCGCTGCCCTCGTCATTAAGGTGAAGGATCTTGCTGACACTCATCTGGTTAGTGGTCAAGGTTCCGGTCTTGTCGGAGCAGATGACGCTGCAGCTTCCAAGGGTCTCGACAGATGGGAGGCTTCGGACTACGGCGTTCTTAGCAGCCATTTTGCGGGTTCCGAGAGCTAGGCAGGTGGTGATAACGACAGCAAGACCCTCAGGGATAGCGGCGACACCAAGAGATACGGCAATCTTCAGGTAGTAGATGGCACCCTTGGTCCAGCTACCATGGCTGGGATCGTTGAAGTTGGGGATGTTGATAAGCCAGACCAGGATGCAAATGACAGTGATGACCTTGGCCAGGCTGTCGCCAAAGTCGTTCAGCTTCTGCTTCAAGGGCGTCGGCTCCGAGATCTGCGCAGTAATGCTCTCGTGGATGTCTCCAATGGCGGTGTTGGGTCCGGTCAGGGCCACGACAGCTCGAGCTCGTCCCGTCACCACGGTGGTTCCGGAGAACAACATGTTCGTCTGGTCCTGCAAAACCGCCTTCTCGTCTTCGATGACCGTAGTGGCACGTTTTCCCACGCTCTCGCTCTCGCCAGTGAGAATAGCCTGGTCCACAGAGAAGCTGTTACTCTCGATGGCAACGACGCGGCAGTCGGCGGGGATACGGTCGCCAATGTGAACGGAGACGATATCGCCGGGAACCAGCTCGTCAGCCTTGACTCGAGAGACGTGGCCACCGTTTCGCACCACGTTGGCCTCGTTGGCCGAATATTCTTGTAAAGCAGCGATAGCCTTCTCCGCACTGCTCTCCTGGGAGACTCCGACGACGCCATTGAGAATAAGGATAGTAAGAATCTAAGGTTCAAAATAAGTCAGCAGCTTATCATAGCGTAAGAAGCAAGGCTGTGGTGGAATAGCACTCACGACTACAGGGTCAACAAAAGCGCTCCAGCCTTCTTCCTCGTCAAAGAGCGCTAGTATAAAGGATACGGCTGCAGAGCCAAGAAGGATAATGACAAGCTGGTCCTTGAACTGTTCGAGAATAAGCTCCCAGAGAGGAGTGGGAGGTTCCTCTGGAATAGCTGCACACGGGGTTAGACAAGTTGGTAGCGGGGCTGTCGTGGGGAAGTCAACATACAGTTGCGCCCATGGGTGTTGCGCAGTTCAGCGACTTGGGCATCAGACAAGCCGTTACTCTCGTCAACATTGAAGTTGGCGAGAACCTCGCCAACCGGTCGAGTGAAGGCGTTCTCCATGGTGTCGGCAGCGCGCGAGGCGAGCGCACGAGGCAGGGAGTAGCGTACTTTGTATGGAGGAGTAGCTGTAATATATGCGCCTTGCGACAAAGGAGAGTTGTCGAAGGGGAAGAGAGATAAAGGAGAAAAGGAGGATGTAGAAGGAAAACTCAAAAGAAGCAGAGTCAGATAAAGAAGCTGATGGAAAAGAGAGAAAAGACACGGAGGCAACAATCACCGGCCTGTCATGGTAATATGGAGTAGATTTGTCACGACGGCAAAGGCAGAGACGATCGAGAGAGGGCCCACGCACGTGGCAACCACCAAAGAATGGGGGCAGAATAGTATTGGGGATCTGAATCGCGAGGCTGCCTTTTCCGCTTTCGTCTGCGCCGAAGTCTCTGTCGCGAAAAGTCCAACGTGTTCGTTTTGTCCGTCTACGGCCATGGACGGCTTTCGGACAGTCGGCGTCCAGTAACCTTAGTTAGTACCAATCGCTTAGCGTCCAGGTACCCCTACAGCCCCGGCTGCAGTGGAAGCCTCCGTCCAGGGACAGGTACCGAAAGGCCCTGGAACAACCTAACCACAGCGACCTAACCTGGAAGCCCAGAGAGGTACCTTCAACCCTGTTCTGGCCTAGCTTACATCCGTTAGTTATGGCTCCAGCTTGCACAGCCACGATGCCCAGCCAGTTGGCTTACACAAAACCCCAAGAATCCTTGAATTGACGTAACTACCTATACTCTCTACTCCTTACGGAGTACCAAGTTGATGATTTGACGGCCAGGCCGTTCTCGTTGCTTGACGATGAAGCCGTAGATGGGCAAGAGGGTCGATGTCGATGGAAAAGAGGATGAGCATCATTTTTCATCTTACAGCCAGAAACCGAGTGCGTATTTTCCAGCCTCTCTTCTATGCCGAGTTCCGGGGCTATCTGCTGGGTTTCGCCCATTACGAAAGTTGGACTGACCGAGCCGTGCTCCCATTGTGATGGCCTCAACCCGATCAAGGGTGAGATGATAGACCGGAGAGGGGACAAGTCAGGCGTCATCCACTTCGAAGGTCGCGACTTGACAATTCAAGAACAACTAACTGTTCGCGTTTCCTGATCCGAAAAACACCGCCAAGGTTCAGAGCTCCAGAGCTTCCACCTTGTCTCACTTGTCTTGAGCACATGTCGAGATTCACGTTCAGTCTTCATGTTTCACCAGCCTCCCCAACCTCTTCCTATCTCAAACTTCCAGCTAAGTGCTAGACTTCTCGTCACTGTCTCGGGCAGTTCTCTCAATATGCGGCGGACACGGCCTAAGCCGAGCAAATCACTTGTGGGTGCCCGGTTGGCAGAACCTGAACCCCATATTCATCTCGAAAGCTACTGCAAGCCATGAAGCCATGCTTCTGGCCATGCCGATCCGATATCTCTTCGTGCAACCCTTAAAAGCACGTCGAATGGACGAGATATGTCCTGGTCGGGCTCGATCAGCGGGCACTGCGGTTCTTGGATGCAGTTGCCTTGTATCTCTGCCACTAGGCATTCTTCGTCTCAGACCCAGTGTCCCTATCGTCTTCCTTCAGTTGCGCTTCTCCATCTCCGAGTCTGTTGTGGGCAGCGACGAAGCGCTTGTGTGACGGCTTTCATACTGTGATACTGCGGCTTCTCCTCGCCGACGCTGTGCCTCAGAGGCCCGGGATCTTGGGATGAGATTTGCAGATGAGAACCGTCTTGACTGACCGTGTGAGACAGTTCGGCTGCATTTGTTTTGTCATTCTCGGACGGGAGACGCGGTGAAAGATGATCTCGACCGCTGCCCGTCGCTCTTACCTGAGCTCCTCTCTAGAGGTAACTAGGAAGCGACTCTCAACAAAACCGGAGCTTTTCCCGAGATCTTGTCTCCTTCCCATTGTTGAATCCTTCCTGTATGGGCTCAGCTGGCTCTTCTTGGCTCTTACTCGCGGCGCAGGACTTGTTCGTGACACTCGTGATTCTTTGCCTCTCTCCCATCATCCATCAACGCCAGCGCGGCCATGTTTTGAGACCTTGAGTTCGTCTAAGCCCGGCTTTTTTGGGTGCTCTTTTGGTTTCTTGGGATCGATACTCGTCTTCTTTTTTTGGACCCTGCCCCGTGACCTGCTCTCCACGATGGCCCTCGTCGACTCTCCCATCCTGTCAACCGGTGTTTCCAGCATCCATAACTCGCGACACTCCAGCTGGGCAGCTGCTGGCCTTCCAGACTTATCACACGTTGCGAGCTCTCCTGGACTGAGAAGATTCTACGACATCAATTTAGCTTCTGAATGGAGTGGTCTGCATATTGAGGGCATCAACGCTGTGGCCGCTTTGGACAGTATCAATACGCGATGTCAGACTCCGGAGAAGACTTTCAGTTCTTATGCTCGACCGCCGGTTCCACAAACTTCCATCGAATGCTTCGATAAGTTTCCTCTTCCTCCTCATGACCTTCGCTCCAAGGTTGCTAAACCTAAACGACCGTTCCACAAGTGGATGAGATCTCTGCATCGACGAGGCAGCCATAGAGCGGAAGTCTGGCCCCAAGATACAGAATGGGAACAATTCGAGTCCCGCGAGCCATACCATCGAGCTCTTCACCGAAGAGCTAGCCATCAAAAGTCTTCCTCGGGGTCCTCTCTTGGTTTCATTGGGGCTGTACAGAGCGCCAGTATCAGTCTTGCCAGTGCCAGTGCTGTAACGCGTTCTCGCCGACACAGGGGCAGGTCTCACTGCCACTCACGGACCGAACGTAGCAGTCGAGCTTCTTTGTCTGCTCCTCGATTCTCCGAAGACAGTACACCGCTGGAAAGGGCAATAATGGATATAAATATAACAGAGCGCTCATTACAGCGCCGGCAGATCTTGGAAGAGCTTATTAGCACAGAGGAGAGTTATATCGGTGATCTCCGTTTCCTCATGAATGTAAGTCTTACGTCTACTCAGGTTGATTGGCAAAGTATTAACAAACTTTAGGCCTATGTTACCATTCTCGCTGCCCTTCCTGGTTTACCTGAGCGGCTAAGGGGATCAATCAACCGTAACCTGACCCAGATCATTCAGCTTCACGATGAGATCCTGGGTGAACTTCACCGTGTGGTTCCAGACTCGGAGTATAGTCAACTTGAACACCCAATATTCAATGCCAAGTCTGAGAAGCATGTCAATGGTCATCACCGACGGTTGAGTCTGGAAAACCATCATGCCGGCCTGCAATGGCTTCAAAGTGTACCTGGGATGGTCTCTGATCCTCAAGTAGCTGCAGAAGTGGCCAAAATCTTCAGCAAAAAGGTACAGTCATCGTTCGTCCAAATCCTCCCGGTATGATTGTGGTGCTAACTTGTCGTTGAGATGCACCGATTCTTCATATATAAGGAGTATGGAGCAAAGTATGAGGAGATGATCAAGGATGTCACATTGGCACAGCAGAATATGCCCGAATGGGCAACATATCAACGGGGCCTCGAGGCATTCGTTTCCTGCGGAGGCACTACTAAACTTCATGACGGAGAGTGCAAGAAGTCCCTCACAATCGGTGACCTTCTCGTCAAGGTATGTCTCCTAGCCTTCGACTCGGGTTACTCACTATGCTGACACATCGACTTAAGCCGATTCAGAGAATATGCAAGTATCCTCTTCTGTTCACCGAGCTTCTCAAATGTACACCAGTGCTTGACTGTCCAAACTCGAACATGGAGGTGGAAACTGCCTTGGTAAGGCTTCGCGAAGCCACGGCTGAAATCAATCGTTCGACCGAGAACGACCACATGAAAGTTACGCTTGAGAAAACCTGGCTGTTGCAGGATCGCGTGGTATTTCCTGAACGGGTACGATCCAATACATAGCTATATGTCACTCCAAGCTAACACATTGATAGAGACTCGATGCTAGTTCAAAGAATCAGGTCCGTTCCTTTGGACATATCCAGCTGTGTGGAGCACTCCATGTCTGTTGGCAGACCGAAGAGGGCGTCGAAGGCCAATACATGATCTGCCTTTTATACAAGGATGTCCTTTGTCTTGCTTCGGGCGGAAAGTTTGATACGATATACACTATTCTGGCCTGCATTGATCTGGACAGTGCAAAAATTGAAGAGGTTGACAATGGACGAGGTAAGGAGATAGCTTTCCCTGAATGCAACCTCTAAGCGGGCGATTAACGCATCTCTTGTAGGATTGCAATGTCACATGGCTCCTTTCTCTTGGAAACTCGTTTTTGAAAGCGATCATCAACTATACGAGTTGATCATGACGGCTTGTACTTTGAAAGAAGAGACTGAATGGCGCGATCGATTGAACCGGACTCCTCGTCTGGAGCAAGACGTGAAGCTCTCAAGTCTTCATAGTTTTGTATCCTTGGACATTAAAAGTCTGGGAACTGTTTTTGGGCGACCAGGTGCGTATCCTTTCTCATATACAGTCCGGAAGTAGTACTTACTTGTACAGGGACCATTGCTCGGAGGATGTCGGTTCATCGGGCAACTACCTTAGGTCCTAAGTCGACACTGTTCCACGTCATCCTCAAAAATACGAGTGCCATGAGACCTGGTGTTGGTCATACTGGTGGCTCAATGGGCCTGTACCGCTCACAGTCACTACTATCGACTAAGCCGAGGATACCGGTACTCGCACCACCTCGGAGCGAAAGGGCGCGACTCGAGGTGCTCCTAGCGGATATTTGGAGCCAGGACATCCTGCCACTCCCCGGCATGACAAGCATCGCCCGGAATGAGCAGATGGTGAGACGGTCAGCGTCGACGATGATGAGGAAGCTGAGCGTGGCAAGCATGGCGAAAAGGTCGGGAAGCGTATCTCGCAGGATCAACGAAGACGGGACATCTGGAGGCCTGACACGAGAGACCAGCCAGTCAAGTGAGAGCGTATTCGACACGGTTGACCTAGTGGAATGTGAAGCGAGTTCACACTCACACACGACAAAGAGCTCCATGCTACGAGGTACTCGGGAAATGAGCGAGGACGAGGATTGGGTGTCAGGCACAGTATCCCCGAGGCCTAAACTCACCCGGGTATCTGAACTTCAGCCTCATGATTTTACAGAGATTGTTCCGGATACCAAAGATGAAGACGAGCTGAGGGAAGCACCGTTTCCGCGAAGGTCGGCACCCAACAGCCTTTACCTCAGTTCGTCGCAGAGCTCGCACAAGTCAGTGACATGCTCTGAGGCGAAGGAAAATGCTCATCCCTCTTTTGATGCTACATTACCGGCGCAAAGCAACAACGCTATATGGACCAAGGTTAGAAGCTTGAAGAGTGAAAGAAAGGGACATGGGCTTCGCAGATTCTTTCGGTGAGAAGCTACTGTATGGGTCCGATGGGTGTTAGGATAACAAGAGACGGATTGGTCGTCACTATCAGAAGTTTCGACCCAAAAGTTGGTGTTTCAGTTACAAGTCAGAAGTCAAAGTATGTTTAATGAGTCGAGAAACATACTATCGGAAAGTGTTTATTAGTAATTCGAAAGCAGACTTCTTGGCTTGTGCTTCTACAACAGGTTCTATAACTGTTATATTACGTTGACATGCGTGTGGAGGTTGCTGGGTAACGTGGTATGACATTGGGTGCAATCCGATTACTCGTGATCACGATCCAAGGCTCTAACTAATTAGACATCAGGCACCAAGCAAGATCCAAGATACCCAAACGGGCAGCCAAGGGAGAAGACGATGGAGATACGTAGCTTGCGTGGAAGGTGAGAGAACAATGGAACACATGCTGGGCGCGACCTGAAGCTTAGCGGGCCAATGCAGGCAGACTGTAATTGCCCAAAATACGGTGACGTATTTGGTGGGTTCAAACATGCAGGAACGTCAAAAGAAAGCCGACGAATTCCAACCAGGCAAGCTGCGGGAGACTGCACTCTGATTGGCTACCTTGCCCCGCGGCGCCCAAGGTGATGCTCCCAAGCACGGCTATGACGTAGGTAGCTCCCCTCATCAGCAAACGCAGAGGGGAGCTACACTCGTCACTGCTTCCCTGGTCGAGCTGCCTTTTAAGCCTGTGGATGCACCCTTCCCCTCCTTCTTTTCTTCTCTTCTTCTTCTCATCATCCTCACTATCTCTACTGTACTTACCACCAGAATATCTTCCGAGATAATCACTCAGCGACTTAACACCTACCAAATCGACTTTCTACCCACCAACTACCAATCTCATCCACAATGGCTCGCGGCGAGACTACCCAGGTCAAGGTCCACTACAAGGGCAGCAGCGAGGACTTCCTCGTCTTCATCGACGATGTCGCCGAGTACAAGAAGTGGCAGTCCGATAAGAGCATTCCTCTTGCTCACTTCATCTCATCCTTCAAGATCTTCCTGACACACGGGTGAGCCAAGCCACCCCGCTTTCTCACTCGGCCCATTGTGTGCTAACAACAGCTGCAGCCAGGGAAACCAGGGCACCTATGACGCCGCTTCCAAGGCGGCTCTCGAGAACGAGTTCGGTACCTCTGTTGACGACGATGTCATTAAGCAGATCCTGGAGAAGGGTGAAGCCCAGAACTCAGAGGTGAGAATCAGTATCTCTCAGTTACCGACAGCGGCTTGGCTAACACAAATGTTCAGATGCCAGAGCGTCAAGGTTCCAAGAACGATTCCAAGGGAGGAATGGTCGCCCACTAGAAGAATAGCAGTCGACAGGCGTTACGGAACTGTGTGTCGAAATTTTCGCGAAACGGATTTCCCAGAGGGCATTTTTCTCGATGAATTTGGGCGTTGACTACGAGCAACGATAACCCTTGAGAGATGGTTGAACGCGCTGCTGTTGAAAGTAGCTCGGGCCATGGTCCAAAATGTAGGATCGGCTCGCATTTCGTTGATGCCCTGAGAGACGGGTAGATTTGATGATAGCGTCCCATGAATTATAACAGCCCTTCTGATTTCCATACTGGTTTTCCTTGATTGATGAGCCCATACTGCTCTTAGCACTTGGACGATTGTGAATGAGGGGTCACGTAGTCACGTAGCCCCACCAAAGCTCATGGAGGATTTCCACGAGGTTGGAGCTGACTGGGGTTTCGGATCTCGGAACCAACCCTGTTACTCCAACATGACAATAAAAAGGAAAAAAGAAAAACATACAACACCGAGGATTTGCTGGTCGTCACCGACCCAACTACTAATTCGGCACTCGCCAGTTTATCGAACGGAGAGCGGACGGGATCCCGAGTTATCTGGAGGCTATGGTCGTATGTGGTTGTTGACCGAGGTTTGAGCCCTATAAGGATGTGAGAGTAGGACCCCAGCTTCACTTTGACATAATAGTCATCCCTGATGGTCTAATCAACATTGTTTGTTCTTCAGGACTTCCCATCTTGGCAACCTGCGCTTCGCTTGCCGACCCGTCTCAGATCCGCCCTCGGACCCAGATCCGACAAGGGGTGTTTCGGAGCATGAGCCGCTGCGACAGACCGAAAGAAAGCCAAGAGCCTCGGAGCTCGGAAGTGATTCATGAGTTTCTGCAACTTACGGGGAGAAGCGGCTCTCCAGTCTCCCGACTCAGGGGGCTGTGGTTGGCAACGGGCTTGCCCGGCTCGGGGCATGAGACGGCCGTTTTGTGCATGAAACAGGAGACTGAGGCTTGACGGTTCAGTGACACAGATGAATTGAAATTCATTTTTGTTTGTATTAGGTAGGTACTATGTAACGGGTTTTGTCTTGTTCAAGGGTTTGAATCGAGATCTGGTGCAGTTTCCTCCCAGCTTCAACCCTTAACCTCCCGATGCGCACCGACACGGCAACGCGGATATCCCTCCTCTTAAGGGACTTCTAGACCCAAACTCCACTGACGCTTTCCATGCAACGCTAATAAACGACAAGACCTAACCTCTCCTTGATGGAGGAGATTGGTCGAGAAACAGAGACAACAGACTGGTATTCGTGTGTGATATCGTGAGATGTATATAAAAAGGGTTCACCAAACGCCATGGTCGCTAGTTAAATGCTAAAGGTGGGGTATACTTGTAATGTGATGGGGAAATGATGTTATACAGAGTGCAATCATTAAGTCTCTTGCGTTGTTTCTTTTTCTTTTCTTCTTTTTTTCTTCTTTTTCTGTAGCTGGCACAACCTCTCCTCACTTCTCACAGACAGAGATTGAGATGAGGTGTGGTAGCTTAAATAGTCATTCATGCTCGAGTTGAGCCGCCACTGCGTCCACGTTGGGGTAGCGTCCAGGGTTTTGAACATATAATCTGGAACAGCAATGTTAGCGAATTCAGCCGCTGAGAGAACCAAGAGAACTGCTTACCTCGCCCTCGCTGTAGCCCCAGAAATACACCACCATGCCGATGAGATAGTAGATGGCGGCATTCGTGCCCTGGTATATGAGAGCGGCGCTGAGTGCCGTGAGTGGGATGATGGCGAGGCGGAACTCTAGTGAGCGGTGTAAAGGCGAGCCTGCTAAGAAGCCGAGGGGCCATTCGAGACCGATCATGATGAGGCCCATGACGAGGTTTACCACCTGTAGGATCGGTATAGGTCTCACGGCGCCGTCGAGGGTATGTGTGAGAAAGTCCCAAAAGACCTTGGGCCAGATGAAGCACTCGATGGCGGCTGCTACTTGGTCTGTGAAAGCAATGTCAGTGAAGTTCACGACGAGATGGCCGAGGAGGTGTGAGCTTACAGGCAGCGGCGCTCATTATGATGAGACGCGCCCAGTGGTTCTTGATGAGTCTTCCCATGATGGATTGGCCGATGGAGGATCCAGCTCAACCCTTCTCTCTCTCTCTCTCTTTTTAATTCTGTATTGCGTTCCTTGCGGCGGCAATAACCAGATGCTCCTTGCTCTTGCTAGTTCTTGTCTATTCGATGACACAGTTGTCGAGTACCGTGCCGGGTGTTTTTGTACAGACCGACCAGCGGTGATAGTCGTAAACGAAAGCGAGTATAAGAACGTAAGGCGGTGGAGTTGAGGTAAAGGGATACTGTCAGGCCAGCAGACAGAGAGGTTTCGATTGCCGGAACAAGACGGAGGAGGACGAAGGGCGGGTAATATCCAAAAGAGCCTTGGTGATAGTGCGACAAGGACAACAACCTCCCCGAAGGGTAGAGGCCGTGCCCAGAAGATGAGGGGAGCGGTTGCTTGAGGTTTGCGGCGTCGGTGTCAGAGAATTGCGGGTGATGAAGAAGCCGGCGGTGTCGCGGGAACAGGTTCGGAGATCCACGTTCTAACAATCTGGTCTATGATGGTAGCGGGCATACGAACGGCATCGGCGACGAGCAGTATAACTAGTGTATTCGTTCTCTGCGGGTGGTGGAGGCTGGAGGCAAGCAGTGGTAGTGGTGCGACACAAGGCGTTGTTCGAGATTCAAGCTTGGGATGTCTCAGCGAGAGACGGCTTCTCGGGTCTCCGGTGTTATCGTTGTCGCAAAGAGCATAAGAGCATGAGAGTAATGGGGCGGTGACACACACACACACACACGCAGGAGTTAACTTATGATGCACTGGAGAAGGGGTGCTTTGAGACGTTGCAGAATATACAGGTTGTAGGCGGGATTAACACGGAACCGGGG
>JADDON010000053.1:0-89555 GCA_017140175.1 Fusarium staphyleae | reverse complement strand
GGGTGGACGCTTCGGCGGTTATGAGGGCGCGAGCGGCGGCGAGGGCTTCGGGGGAGGGCTCGGGGTCAATATCTGGGGATGCTGTGTTAGCTAGCTGGGATCTTGGTTTGAGGACCAAGGTTACTTACAAGGGAGGGACTCATGGTAAGCTGGGGCAACGGGCATGATGATGGTGATGTGTGGTGTTGAGGCGCGTTTCGACTCGCGTGGGCTATGCTGGCCAGATCTCGCGGGAGAGATGATTCGGTCAATTGAAAGTCTCAATGTTGAGTATAAGCTTTCTAAATTTGCCTTGCTGCCTGGTGAGATTACTGCGTCACCGCCGTGTCGTGTTGTTTGAAGATGTAACCAATAGTACGGAGTAGTTATTCAGATCATGGGCAAGCCGACGAAATTTCGATGACACCGCACAGACCATGCCGCAGCCTCATGCCCTCAGCCTTGGAACGCTCAGGCCATCGTGTGGGCGCGGGGTTGGATGCACGTCCCCTGTAAGTTTAGGGGGTTTATAGCGGGGCCCATCGATGCGGGTGACGGGATGCTCCACTAGGTCCCCCGTCATGTACGCCGATAGCGATAAGGAGGACGACGTCGACAGCTTCATCGAATTGTATTCAAGGCTAGATTGCTTTATCTACTCCTGAACGCGTGAGACTATGGATCAATCTCGACATAAATCTGATAGAGAACCGAGTTGTTGACCACCTAGTCGATCATTTAATCGTCTGTCTATTAGTAGTTACCGCTTGCAGGGTACTATATACTTGAGATTGGGTACTTTAGAAGCAACCTTGATGCCATTGAAAGTAACATGTCGGCCTTCTTCTCGCACTGCGTACAAATCAGCACAGAGGAACGAGAAACAAAGGTCTTGCTCGACTGTAGGTTCCCCAGTGGGTGAGCCCGCGCACTACTACACTAGCAATCCTTATTCGTACTGTAGGATAGCCCGCGCAAGCGAGGGATCGGCAGCGCCCCGTGGCTACCGGTTGGGAGTTTGAAGGAGCGGGGTATCATTCTTCAGCAGAAGTCAAAGGGGATAACAAAAAGATGGATAGACAGGGCATCCCATCAGTTATTTGCTCCTCGTGTTTCCGGGCATATCTGCTTTAGGTTATGATACGCTCGACGCCGGTTCATGATCGCCTCTACGACTAGAGCACACCTCCAGGCAAGGTTAGTGGTTTACTGTATCAAAATAGTCGTAGGCATTGAAAAACAGCTTGGTACTATCAGATATGAGGTACGAGCAGAATGAATACAAGTGACTTGGTACAAGTAACACTGACACAGAAAAGCAACATTGATTTTGCTTAAACCCATCTGGGCATCTTAATAGCTATCTTATTTGCATCGTTGATAAGCTAAGGTGTTGTGTTGGTGGTAATACATTAATACAAATCGCTGCCAGGAATAACAAGTTCGCTGGTCTTAGCCACGATCCACGTCGAGATCCGTCAAAATAGTCACGAGGGTCCGTCAACTCCGTTCCTGTTCCTTTCCGTTATGCCTCCAGGCGTTAGATTCGATAATCATCCCGGCCCATGAGGCATATGTTGTTATTTATTATGCTCCATTTCGTTTCATTGCGTGTCGTGTCATGCGTACGTGCGGTGAGAGGCAGGCTCTCACCCAATTCCTAATAGAGCTGGTCCCTCGAAGTTGCTACTGCCTAAATGTGGCAGTAAGCAGGTGACTATGGACTCTCAAAGAGGATCCGGTTTAGTCAATTAGGTTGAGGATCGACCGCTCTCGGAAGAGTCGGTCTTGGTGAGGTCCTCATGGTCCTCTTCCTCATTGGCGCCGTGAACAGACTCCTCAAAGACAGGTTCGGGCTCGTTGACCTCGAACTTGGTCTTGAAGTCGGTGACGTGGTGGGAGATGCTGCTGCTGTTGGAGCGGCGACGAGTGTTGGTGAACTTGAAATCTTCGTCGGCGATATCATCGCTGACGGTTCCCCTGCAGAGATGTGTTAGTCTTTATCGAGATAAGAGTTCATGTAAAAGACATACCAATTGCCTCGACCAGAGCCGTCCTTCTTCACCTTCTTGGGGTCGACATCGGCATAGCCGTGCTTGGCAAAGAAGCGAGGGAGGTTGTCTGAGGGCAGGACAGTGCCCTCCGAAATACCCTTGTGGTCTCGATCATTGGCCTTGTGAGAGCGAGTCACTGTAGGAAGATGAATGTTAGCATAAAGTTGTCAGACTAGGGAAACCGGCAGGGAGCTGACTTGTGAGAGTGTAGTGGAGGGTATGTGGTATAAGCGGGACGGTAGTGGTCTTTTTTGATGTGACGATAGTTGGCAAGTGATGATGAAGATGATGAAGATGATGAAGAACGGAAGGAGGGGTCAAGGCATGCGAGAGCAAAGGGGGAGTCCGAAGGCTTTTAAATGGAAGCCAACCAAACGTCACCAGACGTCAATCGCCAGGAAGTCCCGGGTGAGCGAGATTGGATATGGGTGCGGGGGTGTCCGAGGGGAGACGAAATAATGTACTCCGTATGGTCTCGCACCTCGCACGCAGGCCAGGAGACAAGGAGCGGAGCAACAGAAAGTGTAAGACTAACTTTTGATGGACGAGATGAGGACGATGAGATCCGTGTAGTAGACGATGCGTCGAGATTGAGTGTTTGCGAGAGGAAGATTTGTGTTGTAGCTCTTCAGCTGGTAGGGAGTAACGTTAGATGTGGTCTTCCTCTTCCTATTAAAGCAGACGGGCACGTGGTGGACGAATCGAGATTGGTGTTGGGATCTTGGGGTCAAGTCAATCAATATCGATCTTTCGTCAAAGGAGATGATGGCTCTTCAAATATTGTTGATGAGAAGATGTATGCACAATGGAAAGGAGAAAGAAACAGATTCAGGAACCATCTGGAAAGAGCTCTTAGTTATATACCGAGATCACGCGAGCGATGCTGCGTGGTGGCATCACTTCGGACCCAATCAGGTCATTCCCCTCCAAGGGAAGCGAAGCGAGTGCCGGGCCCCTAGGGACAATTGCATTGCGAAAACGGAAGGCGGGAGGAGTCATTCAATGGCCGGGCTGTGGCTGTTGTAATGGCAGCTTCTGGCTAAGGTAGGTAACTACCTAGTTAACTACATACTTCAGGTGAAGCTCCATCATCATGACCTGGACCCATCATGGTGAGCTTTCTTTTGGTCCCACTCTCCATCGCGTGACCTCCCCAACGCAAGCAGCCGCCGGTGGAACTCTAGCACAAGCTCTCCGTTACTGCAGTACTGCGGGGAAAGGAATAACAGAGGAATGAAGATATGAATTGTACGCAATAACTTAAGTCAATGAGACCATTCATGGGGCCTATTATGCAATCTATAATTGAGTCTCCTCTTGCCATAGTCCGTAGTCAATTGCCTCAATTGACCTCGCCTTCCCTTGATTCTTCAATTCTTCCGGCAGGGGAATAAGTTAGAGGGTCCCCTGCCCCACAGCGGTTGTGCTTGATGCCAGATGGCTTGAACCATCAATGACTGGAGCCTCAGCTCTTCTGTCCCTGCATCCAATCATTTATCAATGCGTACAGTACACGGCCCCTGGTGTACCGAGGCGCTACCCGCTTCATACCCTTTTCAATGGCTTTGAATGATTTCCAAAGGTCCATCACTGAGCCCATACCGTAGCTCTTTCCTCTGAAGCGGTTGCGTACGTTCTCATGAGAATGTTATGCGTGAGCAGCGGATGCGTGCTAGACCAGGTGACCTCGTGGTGCACTGACGTCGGTGTGTTTTGAGCGTGCAGGGGCCTGCAGCTCCCCGGGCCTTCGGCGGTCGGCGCGGGCGGTCTGCCCACTAACCTAAGAGACCCACTTAATTGCGGGGATCCGGGGTACCGATGTCCAACACAACTGTCGCCGAGCTCAAGCTAATCACAGTTACGTATCTCCTTCCATGGACGAAGATGAACGATGCTCACTCGGATAGTCTACCTCTCATAATATGGAAACAATGAGTATCTTGCCGATATTGTATGATAATTACTTTATAGCGAGAGTCTCAACAACTATTTCTCAAGCCGCATCTGCTGCCAATGTCTCCAGCCCCAGTACCGGCATCCTCTACAGTCTTTAGTGAGTAGGCCAGTGAACCAGTGTAGCCTCGTGAAGTGGGCAGGTCGAACTTCCAATCCAAAGTCGATGTTGTCTGTGCCCCGTACGATAGATAGATATCGTATCAAGCTTTCATGTCCGATGCCGCTCTCACCCTTTGCTGCAGCGACTGACTCAGCATCCACGCACCATTTCGTCAGGTGCAGCAGAGCACATGACCTCATCGGCCCACTCTCAAACGACACATCCCCAAGACCTTCACACGTTGATAGCTCTTCAGGACAAGACAACTCAACCATGATACCGATTGTCCAATTGCAAGTGTAAATTCAACTCGAATCATTCAGTACTCGTAATTTCCTAATAGTATGGGCCTCATCGACGGAACTTCTTGAGAGTCTTATCAACTACATCTCGCCCCTGATGCTGTCCCGCTCACCAACCCCAATAGATCTCCCCAAGGTACCCGCTTTCTTGGAAATAGCCAGGGCCAGTGATATAGCCCATGATGATTAGATTGCCCCATCTGTATCGGAAAGCTCGCAATAACTCTTGTATCGGTAGCGGACAAGTGTTCTTACCTTGGACCGGTTATCCGAGTAGAGCAATAGGCCGCGTAAATGGAGCATCAACAGTCAGATACACGCTTGGATGCGTGATTGACTATTATTGCTGGCCTAGCTCACAGAATAGCGTTTAGTACGTAATCCTCAGAAGGCAAAGCGGGCATCGTGACCATACTATGTAGATACTCGAGGGCTCCGAAGGTCCTGTAGATAGACGTCTCTACGACGATAACTAATACCAAGCCCGTATCAGTCTCCTGGTCTAACTAGTTCTGTACGTATATCTATCCTTAGAGCTAACCACTTATCCCATCATTTCTTTTCCTGTCATTCAGCTCAGGACTAGGTACTCCAGCCTTATCAATGGCGCAAGATAACACACAAGCCTATCTCTTCGAGTTGTTGTAGGACTACTCATCCACTCCCTCTTAGCTTCCCAACTCTTATGATATCACCCCAAGACACAACATCCCTCAACACGCAATGGTGGCAATCAAGTATGTTACTGATGTCAAATTAGATTGATTGGTCTCTATTTCTCTTTTTCTCCTGGCCAAAACGGTCACTCTTGTCCCCCCTGCCTCATTCAGTTAAAGAAGTTCATCAACTTGCGCCTGAAATGTACACTTGCGGCTTCATCCTCGTGCCAAAGAAATGCTCTCTCTCCGCGTAATTAAACATGAAACCACCCGTCGGCCCTGATGTTTTCTATCGACGTCCCATCTTTGAAAACTCGTTTTGGTAGCGCAATTTGAAACCGTTGCACAGCGCCCGCATGTCGGGGTACTGATAACCCTTGAGCTCAAAGCCCTGCGGGATCGCCCTTACCGGTAGCGCAATCACCTTGGCGATCCTGCTAGCCTTGAAGCATAGCCAGAAGTACCCAGGGTGCTTCGTGTCGATGCAGAAGGCGTACGCCGACCGGTTCGGATTGGCATCGATATACGTTGTTAACCATTTTTCTGCAGCTTCTGATTAGCATGTGCTGGATCCAATACGTGCGCTTAGACTTACCCGTCTCTCCCCGAGATCGGCTCTGGTACTTGTCGTGCCGCATCAGCTCCTCCACCTTGCGGGCCATGGCCTTGACGTGCTCCACGATCAGCTCATCAAGATCACTGTACGTGTACTTTCCGCCCACTCGCAGCAGCTTGCCCACCGAGAATTCAGTCTCCTTCTGCATCTCCAGAACATCGATATGCTGATAGACGCCATCGGCAACCTTCCACGTAACCGCCAGATGATCGTTCCCCTTGGATGAAGGCCGAATTATTACCTCCCCGTTAGGTTGGGACCCAAGGAACTCCTCGGCCTGAAGCCCGTTAAACGGCTTGAAGTTGGGGTGCTTCACAACACGCTGGGTCCGTCCAGTAGTCTTGTCTTTTTCCCGCAGCTCTTCCTTGTCTGCCGCCTCAAGAGCATAATCCCATCCATCGCGGCCGTAGTTGATTGGGGGCTTGTAGGGAACCCGCAGAGAATCCTCGCGCATCGACATCTTGGCCATGAAGTCCTTATAATTGATGTCCAAGATTTTGGCCTGCGCCGTCTGCCCGATACTGAGGACGTCCTTGATGGAGGAACGATGGCTAACCTCGTGCGCCTCGATCCTACCCTCGATACCACAATCAAGCCTGACAATGGCAAAATCATCCTTGACGACTCGTACGTTGACAGGTACAATCATGCCGTCGCACAGTGTCGACTTGGTCTCTCCTGTGAACATTGTAAAGATCTCCGAAGCTGTCAACAAAGCAAAGTTCCGACGCAGTTCTTCGTACGGAGCCTGAAGCTCAGCACGAATCGTTTCCAGAGTAGCTCGCTTGCGTTGGCTGTAGTTTCTCTCAAGCTGCTCCGCATACTCCTCAAGAACGAGCTCGTTGACCTTGTCCTGTTCATCTTGCTTAAAGAGCTTACGGACAATTGCGCCGGGGCCGTTCTCATCCGTCTCAGCCTTGACATCTTCCTCATCCAGTTCCAAAGCATCAGCAGCCATCTTGCGGCCGAGTTCGTAGTCTTCTGGATGCACACGTGTGTTGTCCAAAGGATCCGAGGACGGGTTTGTAGCCTCATATTCAATGAAAAGGAAACTAGCGCAGTTGTTCCACACCCGGGGCCCAACAACTGGCAGTTTACCGCTGTCAGGATCGCCGACGAGCTCATCTCGGGTGTTGACAGCACCGCCATTGGCATTGATAGCTTTGATGACACTTGTGGCCTTTCGTGGACCCAGGCCAGACACGTAGGGCAGGAGGTTGGCAGTGTAGCTGTCGGTCATAGCATCGTTTATATCCACACCGCAGAGATTGACCATGTCAACCATGGCTGAGTCGAGGTACTTGGCCAGTTTATCCGGGGGAAGAAGATTCTGACACGGGTGGTAAGAGAGAGAGATGACATCCTTACCAAGGGCAGCGTACTCCTTCATAGGGTTCTGCATGTAACGCGCCAGAGCAACACAATACCTCGTGACGGGGTTAAGACTCGGGTGCTCAGCAATCGCTCGAGGGCTGTCCTTGTAGAGACGAGCCACCTCATCGTTCACCACCACAACCTCTAAGGGCTCCGTCCGGTAATCATTTGTATCAGTGTCCTCGAATTCGGGGCCCATGAGGCCCTTCTCGCTGACCAGGGTCTCCAAATCACGAATCAATTTGCTGGACTCGGCAGACCAGCCGCTGACACAGATTACATCTGGTCGACGGCGATTGACGACCTCCACAAAGTCCTCTCGCTGGCGTTCATCGCGGGCAAGGTTGCCAAACTTGCCCTGCTCAATCACTCGTCCATCCTCCTCCACCCAGGTCCAGCAGACTGGATCCCGAGCCGGATCACTGCCTCCATTGGAGAGAACCAAAACTCGCGGCGTGGTGCCTAGAATCATGCCCTTGGGTTTGTAAGGTGCCTGGTCAAGTCGTTTCGCGTATTCCTCTCGGCACGTTTTGAGCACCTCATCCTGACAGAAGGTTCGAATGACTTCTTTAACGTTCTTGGCGATGATCTTCTCAAGTTTGGGATATGCAAGGTCGAGCACCTTCTTGCGTTCCTCTCGCCACTGCTCGGCTCGGTCACTGAAATTTTCGGACTCGAATTCCTGGTAAAGTTGCCTCCGGAAATCATATCTAGCTGGCATAACCAACTTGATCTGGACTAGGCCTTCCTCCTCGGCCTTCATCATCTTCAAGAAGAGCTCAGGCTGGTGAACAAGATCGGCGATAGCCTGGTTTTGAACGTACTTGATCTCATAATAGGGGTGAGAGTCATCGATTCGGCGTAAACCCTTGTCAGTTCGTCGACAGCTGATCTCTGCAGCTTGATAATATGAGTTCCGGAAATGCTTGCGCATCCTGGGGCTGGCAAATAGCTCCTCTGAATACATCTGTCGAGCTGAATTCATGACCTGGTCGCCTGTGCTGAAGTTATCATCAATCAAGCTATCGGCCAAATCCATTGGGTATTGGGCGTCGTCATCAGGCGTGATCTTCTTTCCTTGCCTCAAGGCATTTTTGGCGAGCTGGTCGGCGGTAATGCCGTAAGCACGAACAAAGTTGTAGGCCTTTCCTTGGCGGACTCTTTCCAGCAGATTGGATTTTGAGCCCGGGCGTTTGGTCAGTGACAGGTTGCCCGCCATAGCTGCAAGATCTTTCAATTGGGGACCATATTGGAACTGCAAGTAGTCCTGGAGGTCTTGGAGTTCTTCCATGGTTGTGGCCTCGGGAATCATCTCCTCGACAATCGAATCCTGGATTTCCAGAGATTTGAGGTTTTCCAAAGTCTTCTCGAGGGAGTTCCTCTTATCCACAAAGGATCGGAACTTGATATCCAGTTCCAAAATTCTCCAAAGGTCATCCTGGTTTAGCAGTTTCTCGGCGCTGATGACATATTCTGGGGCGTCGAGGTCATCTCGATTGGAGTTGCGCGTCTTCCGAGTATGAAGGAGGTAGTCCTTGCGGTGTTGAAAGACGTAGGGCACCTCTACCTCATCAACGATGAAGAACTCGAGAACCTTGCCTACAGCTTTGCCGAACGGACTTTGTAGATCAGGAGCTAGACCCTTCTTTGGCCAGAGCTGGTTGGTGATCCATCGCGCCTCCTCTCTGAATTGATCAGCAGTGAGCTGCAAATTCTTGAAGGTCTTCCGGTCGATTTGAAATCGCTCGGGCTCGTCGGTAAAGCGAATCTCGTTATCCTCGTCGGTCAAAAGCTTCTCTTTCAGTTGAGATGGCTCAAACACATCCTTGAGTTCGATAGCTTGCTCCTCTCTTTCACGGTCTTCTTCCTCCTCCTCCATTTGTAACGCCCAATCGTAGTCTTCACCATTGCCGAATATGGCTTCCATGTCGTCCAGGGCGTCTTTGTCTAGATTCGTCGTGTCGACAATACTTCCAAAGCCGCGCTGGTTAGGCCCAGCGACTTCAGCATCCTCCCGCTGTTGTTCTAGCTCTTCGGGGTCTTCGGGATAGTCTTCTTCGATAAAGTCATCGAATTCATCGGCCTGCGCTCGGTACGGTCTACCGAAGTTTCGTTGCTCGCCGGCATCGTCGTCCTCGTCCGAAAAGATTTCTTCAAGGCCTCGACGTTCGGGTCTGCGATCTTCATCGCGGTGGCCGCGCTTGAGACGCTTGAACTTGGACTGGGTACGGGGTTAGTGATGCCACCAGGCAGAAGCCATCCAATGAGTGCTCATCAATGCTCACCTGGGATTGGGGCTTGGGCCTCTCTCCAAATTGTTCGTCGATCAGCTCCAAATCGTCTTCATCGAGCTGCTCTTCGGTTTCGCGGTCGCGGTGTTCTCTTTTTCTTTTAACTACAGGGCGCACGTCGGCATCGGACTCGTCACCACCCTCCTCCTCATCCTCGTCTTCGTCGACGATGAAGCCTTCGCGGATCTACATGGTCAGCGCGTGAGTCCCCAGGTCCTCATACTGGGCCGCTTTTAGTACATACCTTGCGTGCTTCCTCCTCGTCATCGTCGTCTTCTTCCTCTTCGCTAGAATCTTCTACGGCCGGTTTACGTTTGCGTGCCGCGCCAGTATCCTCGTCAAAAGACTCGTCTTCATCCTCGTCATCCAGCTCGGCTTCTCCAGAGATCAAGTCGCGCATACTGTTGCTCATTTTGACGGGTTGCGATGCTGCCGCGTTGGCAACAAAGCTTTGGCTGTCGGGTCCGGGTGCGATTGCTCAAAAGCCCGAGCAATACAATTAATCAGCAACGTCGTCAGTTCTTTGGGAGGCCCCGCGAAAGAAGGAAAGGTGAATCAAAGAGGTAGAGATGGATGGATGAGCTTCTTGAGAAGCTTCCGATATTTGGGATTTTTTGGGTAAGGTATGCGCCGCGAGAGTACTACACGTGCAGCCTTGCCGCGACTGGCAGGGGGTTATGGAAGAAGGATATTCCAGACCGACTGCGATATTACATAATCCCACTTCAAAGGCGATGCTGCGACATCCACCAGCTTGGGTATAACTAGGTAGGTAACGTTAAGTTATTTAGTGGCCACATACGGAGTAGTTAAAGAGAAATGGAGTTGTTTGAGAACAATGTCATCTCATCAGTTACCCATTCAAATTCATGTTCTCTAGTCGACTTACTATGTCTGGCTTTGGGAATTACGATGTAACTAGTAGAAACACAATAAAAGATAAGTAGTACTTACTGAAGCTGTCCCATGGAAGTGCCCGAGTATTTCTTTCCTCCATTATAACATTTTCCCTTTGTCATTTATCGCATATCGTTGGGTCCATAGACATGAAGTCTGAAGTCCAATCGCACTCGCATTTGTGTGATAACGGGTACTCATAGAAGCGTTGTTGATAGGACCGGAGATGAGTACATGCCAAGTCGTATTAATCTAATGTACTCCGTACGGGCTAAATTATCACGCATCCCCCGTGCTACCTCGTCGTGGTCCTGAGTCGATGCTCGTAACTAGCTCGAGGCGTGGTGTCTCAAATCCTTGGATCCTGCCAGCCCAGTTAGTCTCGAGCTCCAATCACCAAGCAGGGGCATCACCTCCTGGGTTTGGCACGGGCTTAGGCCTCAATCAGTGGCCACGCACGGAGTAAGTTATACCTTAATTGTCCGTGTTATATGCCTGCCTTTGAGCCGTTCCTCCACTTATAATTACGAAGACAGTCCGCCAGCCAACTCCTTGATTTATGTATCTTGACTGCCCCTTTTTGCCGCCCGCCCAGCGTCTTACTTGGGACGTTTTATTGGCGTCTCCGACTGCCTCAACGCGAAGTTCCAGCCACTCCCGTCACGTTATCGTTCCTGGCTGAACCCCGCCCTCCACTATCCACTAAGTTAGTCTACGTAGTACCTACATACTGTCCGCGCCTAATAAATATCCAGGAGCCGTGATAGTTTTGTCGTCTAATCTTCGCGACGCTTTGACCAGAAGGTCCTACAAAGTCCACGTTTGGTTCTGCATCGGATGTCCTTGATCCTTTGCTTCCATCCTCTCAAACGCCTTTTCCTCCCTCCGACGACGCTATTTCATCCCTCGGTGCTCAGCCCCCTCTCGACTACGGATCACTACACCGAACAGCATTAGGCCTAGATCATTAGCCCCGCGCCCGACTCCCTTTTCATCGTCCTGTCTTCAGTTCAACGAGTCACCTAGGTCGATTACTGGTATCTCAAAGCACAGTGTGTGCTTTCAAACCCCTGAGAACTATCTCGTTTCCTCCATTTTCGTCTTCGATCTTCTTCCGCGGGGAGCATCAGCCAGCACCTGGCTGGTCTGGCCCTAAATTCGAACGTTAGGCCTTGCGACGCCCAACTTCCTCCTCCTTTCGCAATCACCTACCGAGCGTGTTTCTACAGCCCATATTCATCATGGCCGATCCTTTCGCTCCGCGCTCCATGAAGCGCAAGAATGTCAAGGGACTCGCCCTCAAAGCCGCTGCCCCTAGACCCCCACCAACCGCCGAGACCAATCAGCATGAATACAACCTAGGAGGCCAAGATGCAGGCAAGGACGAACAGCTAGAGATTGGCATCGAATACAAGTTGGATTTGAAGCCTGACGATCTCGAGGTTCTGAAGGAGCTGGGTTCTGGTAATGGCGGTACTGTGAGCAAGGTCAAACATCTCACAACGGGAACTGTCATGGCTCGCAAGGTACGTCCTCTTGACGACACACCATTCGATAATTCACTGATAAATCTCAGGTGATTCATGTCGAAGCCAAGCGAGAGATACGGAAGCGGATCGTTCGAGAACTCCAGATTATGCATGGGTGCCATTCAGACTACATCGTAACGTTCTACGGCGCTTTCCTGACCCCCAATAACGACGTTATCATGTGCATGGAGTATATGGATGTTGGGTGAGTGCAATTTCGGGCTAAACCGCCAGCGATACGGCCATTAACATGGCCACATAGTTCTCTTGACCGAGTCTCTAGAGTTTTTGGCCCTGTCCGAGTTGATGTCTTAGGGAAGATTGCCGAAGCCACTCTAGGTGGGTTGACATACCTCTACACAAGGCACCACATCATGCATCGCGACATCAAGCCATCCAATATTTTGGTCAACTCTAGAGGATCGATCAAACTTTGCGATTTTGGCGTCTCGGGCGAACTTGTCAACTCCATCGCCGATACATTTGTTGGAACTTCAACCTACATGGCTCCTGAAAGAATTCAGGGAGAAAAGTACACAGTCAAGTCGGATGTCTGGAGTTTTGGTCTCAGCATCATGGAGCTTGCTATCGGCAAGTTCCCTTTTGCCGCAAGCGAACAGCTGTCGGATGGCGAATGCGCCCCGGCTGGTATTTTAGATCTGCTTCAGCAGATTGTTCATGAGCCTGCTCCGAGGCTGCCCAAGAGCGATGCCTTCCCAAGTATTCTTGATGACATGATCCAGAAGTGTCTCTACAAGGAGCCAGAGCGCCGACCAACTCCACAGGAGCTTTTTGTACGACTCCCTGCCTCCCCCTGCAATTCCTTCGACGCTTTACTGATAACAGTAGGATCGTGATTCTTTTGTTCAAGCAGCCAAGAGGACCCCAGTCGATCTTAGGGACTGGGCTGTGGGCCTCATGGAGCGTGATAACCGAAAATCCCATCTTGCGCCGCAACTTTCGCCCTCTACCCAAGACCTCCTTCGCTCAAGCGATTCCCCTACATACCAGAACCAGAGTCAGAATCAGCCTCCGGCTGAGGACCGAGGTAACCATACACCGACATCGGGCGAGATCCCCATTGCTGGGGCTGGAATTGTCTCGCCTCGTGATCAATATGGCTCCTCCATCCAAAGCCGGTCGCCCCCTCGCAACGGTTACGGTTCCGGTCGCACGCCCGCTTCCTCTCATCCTGGGCTGGGGCCGAGAGTAATCACCACAAACTCCATCCCCAAAGTGCCAGGGTACCCCGATAGCGCCGGCCCCGTGAGCGCGAATGCTGCCACATTCAGTCTGCCAGTCCGGCCAGCTCCCCCCGGTGGTCCTCTTCCTCCACCGCCGCCTCGAAAGGAAACTCCTGACGAGCTGCGGAGGGAAAACCGGAGGCAGGCAACCTTTGGACTGCCACCCAACCCAAGCTATGGCGTTTGAAACGTCCTAAAGCTGGGTCACACCAAAAGTTTTAAGCTCCGACAAATACTTTCCCGTACATATTGGGCTGGCGGCTCAGCCCTCCCGATACTCGTTCAGCATAATTCGGCGTACTGCTTTAGATCCGTTCGTCGTGGTCTCTACAAAGATCATTACACTCAGACCACTATATTTCGTCTACAGCCTATGACCTAGCTTACTTATCTTGAAGATCCAGGGGGCCCTTTGACCCAGTTTCTAGGTCTCATCCCCTGTATCTATCTTTGTGGGAGAGAGCCTTGTGCAGCGATTAGGACATATAGGAAAGTTAGTTGAAATGAATCTATGGTTGAGTAATGGTATTGAAGAAATTTTGCCTAGTGACGATGGTAGTTAACAGGATGATATGGGTCCTACACAGTATTCCGTGGGGTTCCTTTACTTCGAACCTATTTCCCGTCCAATAAACCCGTGCTCCAGGATATCTACCAGCTCATCCAGGGCGGTGATGACCAAGTCGGTATGCTCATGGTCCGCCAGTTGCTGGTTCACATCATTAACCAGCAGCACCGTAGCAGCACCGGCTCTTCTTCCCGCCGTCATGTCATCGATGGAGTCGCCCACCATGATGAGCCCGCTAGCATCTCCCTCGCCAGCCTCGTCCCGCAGACCCCAGTCCTTTGCGATGTGCAGGATGCCCGCAGGGTCGGGCTTGGGGGGCCGGAAGTCACGAGTGACCACGGGGTGGAATCGTGACCCCTCGAGGAACTTTTCGAGGAGATTTTGCACGGGCACCTCGAAGTTACGGGTGCAGATAGCCTTGGGAATAGCATTTGCGTCGAGATAACCCATCAGGGTCATGAGGCCAGGTTGAGGGGTCTGAGACTCCATAGCGTTACGCTCGATGGCGCGGATAGAGTCGAGGGCGCTTGTTTGTTCATCTTTTGGGAGGGTGTCGATGTGTTCGAGAATGTCTATCGTCTTGGGAATTCCGAGAACTGATCTCATCTCTCCGAACATGTATGTTTGAGGTTGGCTGTGAGTCGGTCAGTAGCTGGCTCAGTATAGTACATGGATGTCACGCCCAATAACAAAGTGTGACCAAGAAGTTTCGAAAAGTTCTAGTTTTGACGAATAATGTAGGTTTACTTGATGTTTGTCGTCATAAAACATTAACCGTGTAACTGCCGTGAGATCTCTCATCAAGGCCTTATAGTGTAGGGTAATGACCAGAGACATGGGTAAGCGAGCAAAGGGAGCGCCGATCTTACCAGAGTGTGCCGTCCATATCAAAGACCACGCCCCGAAGAGAAGGAGTGCCGCTGGGGAAGTCATGATGGCCCTTCTTCAGTGGTACAAATCGCTTTGGGAACGACGAAGCCATGGTGGAAAAGCCGCGGCGAAGCATAGGGCTGAGAAGAGGGTGGAGTGAGATGGTGGTGGGGTGTCGAGTTGCGGAGGTTCCAAGCCGTAGCACACAGGTCGCTCAATAGTTGTGTTTAATTTGCTTGTTGGATCTGAAAGACAAAGTTGTCAAGTCAAACCTCAACTTAGAAAGAAAGCTGTTGATATGGACGATGCGTGCATTGACTGAGAGATGACGCTTGTACCTTGGTGAGTGGGGACGAGGAGGTGTTGGGGCTAAGTTAGTTGCTCGGTAGCCAACAAGCCACTCTCTGATTGCTTTATACGGAGTACTCCATCGAGGATCCTCCAGATATCATGCATATCTGATCATGTCCCCAGTTCGGAACTGATCACGATTCTATTAAGGGCTGTCTCTGTGTATTGAGACAGTGGCAATTCTATCCTCGAGGCTAAATCTAGGAAATCTCGTAACATAACATCTTGGACCCGCAACAAGGAAAATTACTATATTTATGATATCAAGCCATAAACTCCCTTTCTTACACGTACATACTTATTACACCCATTTGAACCCTGCAGTCAATGAGTCCGGTACTAGAAATAGCCAGACTAGATATCATCACGGCAGTCCTCCTCGTATTCCTCTTGGTCTTGCCCTTCGCCTTGGTGGCGAAATCATCTGAGGTTTTGGGAGCGACAGCGGCGTATGTGATTGAGACTTGCTTTCATATGAGGTCGTGCCGACATTTTGCAGGTATAATGCGGCCGTACTTATCGTCTTCGTACAGCTTGGAGATAGAGGCTGAAGATATTGGAGAGGTAAGAGTATCGTGGAGCCCAGAAGAGCATTTCATGTGGAAGTGTTCTTGGTGTCCTAGTGCTATCTCCTCAAAGTAACCATCATTTCGTACTCGTCGAGTCCAGCTTCCATCCCCTGTCTTTTCTCAACTACAGAGAATACTGCTTTTTGGTGCTTGTCAGTAATCTCGAAGCAAGGGCTGAAAACATCCCAGTCAGCCACTGGACCCAGCCAAACTATGACCTTGATATTTGGATGTTGCTTAGCGATGGCCTCAGTGTAGCCTAATAATAAGGTGGGTTGACGGGGGTACACAAACATCAAGCCCGTCACATCAGGGTCTTGAAGCCTCGAAACCATATCCCATGTGCCGCGGACAGTGTAGATGGCTTGTTCCGGAAGATATCCGTTGACAGGTTCTTTCCCGCTCAGTTGCTGCACCTCCACGCCTTCCACGTTTAAACAAACTGCAGCTGCATCGTCTTGACCGTCCGAGTGAGATTTTGACTGAACATGAGCCAGAAAGAGAGCCTCTAGTAGTCCCGAACCGCTTCCGATGGAAAGTACAGTTGATGTTTGCTCCGAATGGACATGATTGGAGAAGGTCTGAGTCAAGATTTGAAGCAACTTGAATGAAAGGCTGAGACAGCAATTTGGGTGGCGAATGGGGGCTTCTTGACAGTCAAGCTGAGGGAGGTCCATCGCTGTTGGAAGTATTGTTCGTAAAATGAATGTATGCGAATAAAGCTAGAAGATGTGAAGAAGGAGGTGAAGTGGGTTTGTGGGTGCAGCTACCTATTTAGCTTGGCTGGTTGATCAATCACCGACCGCGACTGACTTACACGAAAACCTACAAGAGGTGTTTCTCTCGAGCTCGACAAACGAGTAGAACTTTGACCTTTATCGTTTCAAGGGCTTCTATTTGAAATATCCATTGCTTTATACTTGCAGTCATCCTACTAGACAAGAGAAAATGTCGCTTTCCCAAGTCATGAGGCTCGTCAAGGTCAACTTCAACGATGTCATGAAAGACAACAGAGACGGAATCAGTTTCATATTCAACACCTGCTTCCACCCTCTGAGCCTGATACCCGCTCATCAGCGCCAAAATATTATCTCACTCCCTTCTGAGGAGCCTTCTGAGGCCCCTACTTCTTTTTCGCGGTGGCTTCCGCTGATTATGAGAACAAGAGGTCTCGAACCAGAGGCGGCACAGATCATCACGCTTACACCGGCACAGGTCAAGCTCATTGTGGAGGCATCTAGATACTCCGTCATCACAGCTGAAATGAGGCAAAAAGACCAAGAAAATCTCAGAGAAGAGATCCTCCCGATATTTTCATCCCTCAAGTTCCCCCCCGAGGGTCTGTTCATGCGTCTGGACCAAGGAGCACCCAAATTGCCAGCTTCAAGAGTACCAGAAAAGCTATCGCTCCACTCTGAACTCGAAGTTGCCGTTCGTTTGATAACTTCAGAGACGTCGCGTGATGAGATGATCAATAGCCTCGATTCGGGAGAGTCCGCTATAAACGTGACCTTTCTACCCTTTGATAATCGCATGGAGAGCAGACGAGAGTATCGGTCATATTGCGCCCCGGGCAGCGGAGCCATCACCGCAGTGAGTCAGTACTGTTGGCATGAACCTTGGCTCCTTGCCGGTACAGAGCCTGAGAACCTGATGAAGGTTGTGGAAAGGATTTGGCAGGGCATTCAGGATATCCATCGGCAGATCATGCAAGAGCTCGACCTGACAGGAAACAGGCTCGATCGTTTGTTATTGAAGCAAGGATTTTCCTTTGATGTGTCTTATGACGAGGAAAAAGAGACATCGCAGCTTGTCGCGTTGAGTGTCTTCGGGGCGACGAGTAGATGCGGATCTTGTCTATTTCACTGGATAGACGACGTGGACTTGCTCTATGGAGATGGCAAGGATGTTGAGTTTCGTGTGGCATTCTGAGCAGAGCACGTATGTATTTTTATAGAGGGAAAAAAAGGTGCTAGCGCATCAACAGTATCGCAGTACAGATTTTATCCTATTGTCTAATGAAAGGATGGATGTTGAAATCAGATGCTAAAACTGACGGGCATAATTAACCTGTGTTTTACTCCGTGAAGGCACATCCAATCTGGAATGGGACCCATTCATGACGTTATGGTTATGCCCCGAGCCACTAAAAAGAAAGCCGTTAGGCGGTTTCGCTTTGGGCGGCACTAGGCGGGTAGGGGTCGCAGGCAGCTTCAGTCCAATCCCCACTTGAGCTCGAGCGTCATCCAGAGAGTTCGCGCCCACTCTCCACCTCTCGTAACCAACAACAAACAATCCCACGATCAAGTCCGCGTGCTCTCGTTCACGATTTTATCCAAGAAAGGACACCTTTCTGCTTCGTTTACCGTATAAATTCCATTGTGATGGCCGCTGTTTCGTCCATCGGATTCTGAGAATTGAGAGAATGCTGCGCCCCAGAACCAGAAACCTCGACTCCAAAGACGACGACGACGACGCCAAATAATGAGCTCCGCCACGAGCTCTTCTACCGCCGCATGGCCACCCAAGCGCCCTTCTCAGCGAACGGTATGCAAAAAATCTTCCGATTTGGCCTTTTGTCGATGTACTACTTTGCTGGTACAATGAGAGAGCTGCTATGCTAGTCCGAGACCTAACATCGCAGCAGAAGCTGAGAAATGGAACCTTCATCATCCCCAGGACGGGAGAACGCTCTAGGCAAGAGTTCTCGCTGCGTACCTCGACGAACGCTGTCTCCAATAATAAGACCGACGACGTCTCAGCATACCAACCCCTTAGTGCCGCTGAATCGAATAAGGAGCGTCTACGCATCGTCTCTCACAACATCGCAGTTGCATTCACCTTGGCATGGGCTTGGCTGAATACGGAAGAGGGACATGGAGTTCTGAAATGTACACTCGCCTACGTCCTTGGGAGTATGGGTACTTTTTTGCCCCCTGTCGCTAAATTTCTGGGTAACAGAGATGGTAAGCATGTCACAGCTACCATAACTGTTTACTTCCACCCAGCTCGAACCGTCGGATCCATGCTCGAAGCTACCGTGATCGCTTCTGTTGCTGTTTTCTATGCTGAGGTGATATCATTATTGTCAATGGGCATAGCCATTGCCATGAGAACCCAATTTGGATTGACCGGTACAGCCCACGCGCTCATTCTAATCATTTGCATCGGAGGGGGCCTCGGCTTCGTTGGCTGGGTCAAGCAGAGGCTCAACAGTCCTCTTGTCAACGTTGGCTCTACTCTGACCTCTATCGCTATCATTTCTGTCATCACCAAAGAGGAGGGTGTCCACGGGGGCTATTTCGACGATGACAAGATTGTCCAGGTATTGAAGATGCTTGTTATCGGCGTCGCCTGTACCTTGGCTGTCAATGTATTGGTCTGGAAAGTTTCGGCACGACGGGTGTTACGAAAGTCCATCATGTCCGCGACTACATCGCTGGGCGACAAGTTGTCGTCCATCACGAAAGGATTTCTCAGTGGCACCGAAGATGAACTCTGGTCCAACGAGTACCATAAGGTCTCGTCCCGATACAACAGTGCCTATACCAAAATGAACTCGATGCTCCGGGAAACCAAATTTGAGCATTACTTTCTTGGTCATGAATCCATTTATCCGCTCGACAGACGCCTGGCTAGATCTATCGAAACTTTGTCACAGTCTATTGGGGGTTTGCGAAGTGCACTCGAAAACCAATTCGCTTTGCTCAGAGAAGCCCCAGCGCTGGAAATAGACTCCTCCAGTCTCTCGCCGACATTCAGTGGATTATCACCCTCTCTAACACGTACTGTATCTGCCTTCACAGAAGATACGAGAGAGAGGCTGGCTGTTATTGATGAGTCGGGTGAAAGCGAGGAAGAACAGCAGGGCAATCCAATGGCCAAATCCGACACAGCCCTGGACAAGACCACGGCATTCCAGGAGCCCTCCGATATCTTTGCTCTATTCATCGATATGCTTGGTCCGTCAATCAAGTCTCTGGCACACACACTATCTGAGATCCTCCGGGAACCTGCCTTCGGTAAAGATCCCAACAAGGATATTACCCACAACGAGCAATTGAGAGAGAGCCTAAGGGATGCCCTGAATCTATACAATACTGCGCGCGCGGACTCTTTACACGAGCTCTATCACGCTATTGAAATGGGGCGGACCCGCTCAGAGAAGATCCAGGCCGATATTGAGGAGGTGGCCGCGGCTTGCGGGCACTTCTCCTTCAGTTTACAAGCCGTGGCCGAAGAAACAGACGCCTACTTGGATGTTCTAGAAGACTTGAAATACACAACCGAGACTGGCGCACGCTCATGGAACTGGCTGAAGTTTTGGAAATACTTCAAGTTGCTTAGGTCTTCGAGCAAAGAACCCATCAACGACCCCGAGCGCGAAAGCTTGATCCCAAAACCGCCCGTCAGGAGACTTACCAAATCTCAAGTACCCAAAGGAATTCCCGACACGATGGTTGCACGACGTGATACCTTTAACTGGGACGCCGCTCCTCAGGCTAGTAAAATAAAGAGGGGGTTTTCTCAGAAACTGCTCAAAACTTCACGGTTTCTAGTTCGGGACGACATCCTCTTTGGCATTAAGGTTGGCATCGGCGCCCTACTTTGGGCGATGCTCGCCTTCATACCATCCACAAGGCCTGTTTACCAAAGATGGAGAGGTGAATGGGGTCTCTTGTCGTTCATGATCGTGGCTGCCATGACCACAGGTGCTGCAAACACGACGGGAACAGCCAGATTCAAAGGAACGCTAGTTGGTGCGGCATTTGCTGTAACAAGCTGGACCGTCAGCCAGGGGAATGCTATTGCTCTGGTATTCCTTGGTGGTCTCGTGGCACTGTTCAACTTCTATGTGATTTTGGCGATCAAGAAGGCACCCCTGGGCAGAATCGCCCTGCTGGCGTACAACGTGAGCACTCTCTATGCTTATAGCATATCTCAGTCTGTCGATGACGATGACGATGATGAAGGAGGTTCTAACCCCTTGATCTTCGACATTGCGTTCCATCGAGTTGTTTCAGTGACTCTGGGCATATTGTGGGGCATTGTCTTCTGTCGGCTTATTTGGCCCATCTCAGGTCGGAAGAAGTTTCGAGAGGGTCTTTCTGTCCTGTATCTGCAAATGGGTCTCATCTGGAAGCGTGGTCCGCTCACTGTGTCGCTTCAAAGCAACAATACGCTCGACTACATGCGTGAGGGTGAGCAGGCTGCTCTTCAACGCTATGGTAAGTTACCTTTCCTCCATCCTTGATTGCGTCAAGACTGACGATATGTAGCCTTTAAGCTGGAAGCCCTCCGTGCTTCTGCGAAACAGGAGTTTGAGCTTCGAGGACCTTTCCCAGACGCGGCTTACGGCCGCATCATGCGCTCCACGAGGAACATGCTCAATGGTTTCTACGCCATGCGCCTGATTTCGTCGAAGAGAAGCACTCTCTCAGCGGGCGAAAGAGCACTTCTTGAGTTCACAGCCTCGGAAAGGCTTCTCCTCTGCCAACGGATCTGCCATGTCTTCCAGGTCATCGCGTCCTGCATGATGTTGGAGTACCCGTTAACGGACGCCATTCCAACAGTCGAGAACAACAAGGACCGTCTCCTGGGTAAGATATATCAGTTCCGCAAGGAGCACATGAGCGCAGGCCTTGCGGGCGATTCCTCCCCTGTCCAGCTTGAGGAGAGCGACTATGCGCTCTTATATGCATACACGCTTGTGACGCTGCAGGTGGCGGCCGAACTAAACAAGGTGAGGGTAGAGATTGAGGGGTTGTATGGTGTTTTGCACGAGGAAGCTTTGCTGTTGCAGTGATGGAGAATAAGTAGTTGGCGCGCATGTCGGTCATTTTACATACTGGGGATACCGGATCCCACTATCCATAATTATACTTAGCTTGTACGGAGTACATCTATTTGAGGTTCCAAAGAAGTTTGAATAGAATAGCTCATGAATACGGAACTCTGCCGTCGACTTATTGGAAATTATGTGAGCCTCAATGTACATGGACTTTGTATCTCATATCGGTCATTACCCAGAATCCAACTTTGCAACCTATACGCCTTTTGTTTCAACAGCACAGATGCCATGTTTCAAGCAAGCTCAAAAAGCACACTCCCTGAGTCTGCCTAGCCCGCCGACCTCGTACTCAACCCATCGCCCAACGCCTTTTCGCCCTGGTACTAGCACACTGCCGGGATTCATGACATGACACCCTTCATACGTGACGCAGAACGGCGGCACTGTCGTGTCAACCAGCACCATCGCCGTCGGCAAGGGATACAGATGCAACGCTGAGGCGTAGTCCCAGTGAACGGGGCGGATAGCCTGGCGGAACGGCGCGAGGTAGCCCTGATCGAGTAGTGTCTTGACCAGCTTTTGCGCAGCGTGGATGTCGTGGGGCACGAGAGGAGACACGGGTGATGCAGCGTCGGTGGTGGTTGGATCATCGTGATGGGCGGCGTCGAGGTCCATGGGCTCTGGGGGTTGGGTGTCCTCGGGGAGGCTGGAGGATGGTTCCTGGTTTGACTGTTGTGTCTCATCGGAGGGGGGTTCATTAGCCTTGGGCTTGAGGCGAACAGAGGTACGACGTAGACGACCTGCGACGTCGTCTCGGAAGAGGACGAGCTCGTGGTTAGACCCAAAGAGACTGATGCGGCTCGGATTTGAGGTCCAGATAGCTGCACCGTCAGATTTACCGCCTGCTTCATTGTTAGCCGTAGCAAAGGCGCGGCGAATACGAGATGTAAACATGTCCGGCACGGGCTTCCGCGGCAGGGGAACCGAGGCGCCGGCTGTAAAGGCAGAGACCCAACCGTCATTGTCGCCGGGAACGAAGACAAAGGTGGACGACTGGAGAAGGGCTGGAAAGTCGGAGAGAGCCAAGGCGAGGGCGTCAAAGTATTCTTTGTATTCGATGCTCCCGCCGCTCCCGCCGCGTGCAAGAACGGCGTGTTGAGTAAAGTTGCCTATCAGAACAAAGGTCAGGGGCGTCGAGCCCTCGGGCTCTGAGGCGTACATGGAGAGGATCTTGCGTAGGGCTTGGAGGGTGCGCGGCTGATCGAGGTTCAGCTCGCCTATGATGACGGCGCGACCACGCGACGGTGTATCATCGACCTGTGATGCAGCAGGGAGCAGACGGTTCTCGAGCCTGCGCATCTTGGTGCCGCAAGCGCGCTCACTGCCGACGCCCAGGAAGTCGATCCAGCCAAAGCCGCCGCCGATGGTCTGCTCTTGGCCGCCCTCGGGGCCGCTAATGCCTAACGTTGCCTTGCGTCGCTCGCAAGGGGGTTGTCCGATGAAGAAGCCCTGGAATCGACCACCGAGTGTACCTCCAACACCGCTGCTACCGCTGAGACCCTTGCCTACGGACTCGTCCTCTTCTTCGTAGACACCATCCACTAGCACGATCATACCAGGACAGAACCAAGCCGAGTCCTCAGGGATAGCAACAGCCTGGGAGACATCTAGAGCAATGGTGCCAGACAAGTCGCTGATGGCAAGATCACCGGTGGGGAGAACAACTAGGAGACCGAACAACATATGGCTGCTGCCATGACGGCCCAGGAGGTTGGAGATTGGCGTGAGCTTGAGGGATTGTTGATTGGAGAGTGAGCGCTGTAAGGTGCGTTTCCGAGAGGAAGAGACGGCCGAGGTCTGGAAGGATTCGTTGCGGAGGAGACGTTGGTGGATGACATTATAACGGTTGCGGAAGACGGTGGTTTTGTGTGATGCTGCTGGTAGTAGTGAAGGTGTTGAGGTATCCCTGAAGCAGAATTGTTTAGAATAAATCTTCACTCAAAGCCTGTAGTTGGGACTGACCGTTCGAAATGCTTCTTGCCGACGTTGTAAACCAACCTTGGCTGCTCATAGGCATTTATGATTTTGAGCCATGCCCGGGGGTCATTATTCCCTTCGTCTTCTTGCTCCTCCTCTACCCCCAGCCCCGACATTCCAAAGCTGGTATTGCTGTCCTCCCTTGTAAGATCTGTCGGCCGTAGGCCTAGTCTCGTGTTCAAAGTATCGCTGTCTTTGAAGTCGAGCATGCTGTCACTCCGCGGCATCCCCCTCGAAGGTCCAGCGATCCTCCCACCACTCATGTTCCCCTCAAGGGCCTTGAGGATCTCGTGTAGCTCCTTGTTGGTCCCTTCGACAATTACACCTCCATTGCGGTTCTTCCAGCTGCGCGCCACCTCCTCCAGCACCCTCTCAGCCAAGCCCTCTTCTCGCCATCCTGAGCCGCAATGCCTGCCGATGAAGGCTGCAAGTTCTTGAAGCGCGGATGATGTGAGTGTGAGGGAGTGCTTCTTTGTGAATGTACGAAACGCGAGTGGTCGCAACGTCGCTGGAGGGAGGATTATCGGTAGGATGGCGGCTTTGGGAGCATTGACTGCGAAAGGCTTCAGAGGATGGACAGGAGTTCCAAAAGCGGGTGAAGACGAGGGTATCGCGGAGGAAGGGGGGACAGCCCTTCCCTGTTTTCGAAATATGGGAGCTGGTGTTTGATCCATTTTGGATTTTATGAGTTTGGCATTGTTGTCAAGGTCGAATACTATTAGTTTAAGTTGCGTTGTCGTGACAATTTTACATGTGCTTCCCATCAACTTGGCTCGAGGGGTCGCGTTGAACCGCGTCGACGCGTTTAATTGAACTCGCTTAGCAGATATATCTGATAACGGCATATTTGGTGCTCAAGCAGTGACCTCATCACATGCATCCCACTCGTGGGGCTCAAAGCTCTGAATCCAAATATCTGAACGAAAAGACATATTCAGATCTTCTTTTCTATTGGTTGTACAATGCTGGGAACAAGACTTCGTTCTGTTGCGCGGCAGAGGGTTATGCCTTTTAGGGCATTGTCGAGCCTTGCGAGCAACCCCAAAATAGTCAGTCTGCATCTTCACTCGCGGCATGTAAAAGACACTGACTGCGATCAAGAAAGTCTTAAACAACCCCGGCTCTCCCTTTACGCACATCCTCAGTTACCTCGATACCGAGCCTCCATCTGAGCGCCTAGCTATCGGAACCACCAATGAAATTCCCCCCACTCCCCAATCCTTCAGAGAGAACCACGACTTTGTCAAGATTCTCAACGAGGTGGTCTCTGAGTACGGCCACGAAGATGAGGATCTTATTAGCCAAGCCCGCGCATTCGCCAGCCCCGGCGGATTCAATCTTGGCTCAGGTGGCTCCCTCTTCTCCCCAAGACGACCCAGTCGAAGCAGATCGCGCAAGCAGGGCGCCGGAAGTGGTGCCGGAGGGGACGGGGCGGGCGGTGCAAGTGCTCAGGGCGGCGCTGGGGGCGCCGGACGGGGAGGATGGGTGCATCTGAGCGACAGACGCAATCCACCCGACTTTGGACGGATAGCATGGCCCGAGGATATCCTGGGGAGTGTGGAAGTGAACGACTCAGGCATGATCGTTGGTAAGGTGCAGCCCAGCGGGACGTATCGAATCCTTACCAATGAAGGAATGTGAGTGTGCTATTTTGCCCAGTGTGTCAGTTTGTTGCTAATGAGACGGATAGATTGGGACTCAGCCCGTTTCTTCAAGGAAAACTGATTGACAGATTGAAGCAGGAGGAGGCCAAACAACGCAGTCGTTGAGACGAGTGCCTAAGCTCAGGATGAGAGTGAAGGAAATCATGGGTTCCAACCACCTATTAAGGAAGTGTACCATATTGTAAATACGTGTACAAGAACTGCAATGTTAGTTGACTGGGTTATGATTCAACGTTAACTAATTAGTTTAGTTTATGCCTATAATTTGGCTACGCTGTTTGTAAAGCTTGCGTATTACTATAAATTGAGTAGCAGTGTCAATGTTAACAATGTAGCCTGATAACGTATTGGTCCGACCCACACATCTCGAACCATGTACTTCTAAACGAATCTCATTCTCTTTGGGAGTTGAAAACTGAGTTGTTGGGAAGGTCTTTAATATATGGGCTGCGGATATCAGGCGCCAAAGGATGGTGGGAAACCAACCACAGGCGTTCCCAACTAATTGCTTATGAAAATGGGCTGATCATCAGGGCTCCAGCTACCTACCAGCACATAGTTATTGCCTCACTGGAATATAGTGAAATTCATCAATGGAAGAGCCATGTAGATGAGGAATGAATTTCGCCGTGTTTCCGGGTTCAGGGAGCGAACTGTATCTACAACATCCAAGCTCTGGATATCCAGATAAAGGTGCCTGAATTAGCTATCCGATTAACTTGATTAAAAACAATGGAGACGTGACAATCTCCAAGTCAATATCCACTTGAGTTTCACGGGCTGTAACCTCAATGGAAAATGAGACCCCTCCACTCCCTCAGTGACAGCTACAGCGACGATGCTCCCCACTCACCCGACGCCTGCTGGAGCACTGATACTTCGCACCAACTTCCGACCTTCAACTCCCTCGCCGATCTTTGATTTACCTCCTCTTTCTTCGTCGTCGCCTCGATCCGCTTTATTTTATCTTGACCGACCCGGCGAGATATCTCCGATCTCTGCGCTCAAACAACGTAATTGTGCCTTAGGTGCAATAGACCCGACCGCTCGTCATTGAGGTTAAGCCTTTCGAAACCCCCGCGTTCCCTCTCGCTCCTGGCCTTGCTTGCCCTGGCCAAGGCTTGCCCCTCCTCCGATACCATCATGGCTCCTCGAGGCTTTGAGGACGAGGACCTGACTATGTCCTTGTCCTCGACGCACGTTCGTCGACCCCAGCAACAGCAGCAATCACAACAGTCTTCGCAGCAGCAACATGGCCACAGCGACGTTCCTCAAGCCGGCCCCCGCCCCGCCGATGCGCCGCTCAAGGAGAAGATCAAGACAGAGCAGCGCATCGGCGCCTACAAGGTCCTTCGAACTCTAGGCGAGGGTTCCTTCGGGAAGGTTAAGCTGGCCATTCATAACGGAACCGGCCAGCAGGTCGCCCTCAAGATCATCGCCCGGAAGAAGCTCATAAGCCGCGACATGGCCGGACGCGTTGAGCGCGAAATCGAATATCTCCAGCTACTACGCCATCCACACATCATCAAGCTGTGCGTTTGCCATCGAGAAAGCATGTGATTCCATGATCCGTTACTGACATTGATCTGTAGCTTTACCGTCATCAAGACCGCCAACGAGATCATCATGGTCCTCGAGTATGCGGGCGGCGAACTCTTTGATTACATTGTTCAGCATGGTCGCATGAAGGAGCCAGAAGCTCGACGCTTCTTCCAGCAGATGCTGTGCGCTGTCGAGTATTGCCATCGTCATAAGATTGTCCACCGCGACTTGAAACCCGAGAACTTGCTCCTCGACGAGAACCTTAATGTCAAGATCGCCGATTTTGGCCTCAGCAATATCATGACAGATGGAAACTTCCTCAAGACCAGCTGCGGCAGCCCAAACTATGCCGCTCCCGAAGTCATTGGTGGAAAGCTCTATGCTGGCCCAGAAGTAGATGTCTGGAGCTGCGGTGTCATTCTCTACGTTCTCCTTGTCGGACGCCTTCCCTTTGATGACGAGCACATCCCCAGTCTATTTGCCAAGATCGCAAAGGGTACATACAGCATACCCCAGTGGATGCCCTCGGGTGCAGCCAACCTGATCAAGAAGATGCTGGTGGTCAACCCCGTACATCGAGCTACGATCGAGGATATTCGGGCAGACCCTTGGTTCACTACCGAACTACCTGCTTATCTACAGCTCCCAGTGGAAGAGTTCTTCAACACCGGCGTGGATCCAAACAAGGCGATTCGAAAGAACGACATTGCACCTAATGCTCCCGAAAGGGTTCAAGAGAGACTACATAATGAAGTGACAGAGAAGATTAGCAAGACCATGGGTTACGGCAAGAGTGATGTCGAGGAAGCGCTGCAGGCTGCTGAGCCGTCGGCCATCAAGGACGCCTACATGATCGTCAGAGAGAACAAGATGATGCAAGTGAATCGTAAGTCCCACCCTGCATTCCCTCTGGGCCCTTGTGTATTGAAACTGATATAGAAAACCCTGAAGCATTGCTAGCAGAGCCCGAGGGATCAAGTCCCATGCTTAGCATGTCTTCGGCTCGGTCAGTGACATCGCAGACCACCACTACTCCCCGTCCCTATGTGAGCAATGTCGGCATCCTACCTTCAAGTCTACCAGCCTACCACAAGGATTTTATTGAGCGGGAGAAGGCCGGCACCCAGAACAGCTCAACCCCCAAGATCTTCAACGACGAGCCTGCGGGGTCGAGGACAGATGCGGAAAAGGAGGAGACTTCTCGCCGGCTGCGACCGCATTCGCGAAGTCAACTGCGCCTTGACGAAGCCAACACAAGGCCCCAAGGAATGACGCCTGTTCATCCTCCTAAGAAGGCGAAGCCAGTGCGTTGGCAGTTTGGCATCCGATCGCGCAACTCGCCATGGGAAGCTTTGCTATGCATTCACAAGGCGCTAAATAAGTTAGGAGCGACATATATCCCCGATGAAGATTATGAGTCACGTCACGCAGAGGAGCGGGCCGATGCGTCGCGTGATGGTAGCTTTGCGGATTCTTACGATGGTAGCCGGGGCTCAACCTCAAGCCTGGATCCCATGAAGCGGTACAGGCTGCCAGCCGATCCCTGGCACATTACCGTGCGATGGGATACCGCAGGTCAGTTCCATCGTCTTTTCCCTGATAGTTTTGCTATTGACATTATGCTAGCGATCAAGAAAAACTCCCAGAACACACAGGAAGCGACTGCCGAGCCAAAGGTTGAAAGAACCGACGCATTCACCGCTGTGCACCTAGATATTCAGATATACGAGATGGAGCATGGCGTCTACCTTGTCGACTTCAAGTGTTCGGGATACGAGACGGCAACGGGCAGGCTACTTGAGGAGAAGGATGTGACAAGCCCGTTCCCGTTCCTGGACATGGCTGCCAAGTTGATTATGCAGCTGGCCGAGGCAGACTAAGAGGGAGATTATTGACACGGCATAAAGACCATACAATTCTCAAAGTTCCCTTGCGCGTGCTTGTTTGCGTGCACGGGATAGTTGGGCACTCTCTCACTGGGAATGCGCGCTGTAGCTGCGCACTCGAATCAAACGCCTTGATTCAGGGGTCGGACGCTCCGAGGGGGTTTGATGCGGCTGCTTGGGATCGATAGGTCTAGCACAGCTGCACCGAACAATTGGACCTCGGATATGAGACCTGAGGTTCCACACCATGGCCGAAGGGCAGTTTCTGTTTACACGCGGCTCTTGCATCCAGATCGTGGTGGTGGTGAGCGAATGGTTTTCTACGCCTGGGCTATATATACAGTCATCCGATATGTTGACACGAGGCTGTAACGAATAATTGAGATTACGGTTATAGGATGGCGCATGGTATGAATGGTATGGATGTATTCGATAGGTTCGGGGCGAATGCTTTCAGTTATGCTAGCGAGTCTTAGTTATTCATTGTAAAAAACCAAGTTGATCGCGACAATGTACGATCTAACCTAGCGTAGATACCATTTTCCGCCTACAAGAGGTTCTCATGTATTTTCGACGAGAAGCCCTGGTTAAGAAGATACTCGGCCACATAACACACACACCGGGCCTTCTTGTGCTAATTTGTATCACTGCATATAGTCGTAAAATCTTTTGATTTTAGTGATCTGGTACACCGGTATAACTATATGACATGACATGAGCGTAATAAGATATATGGCTGTATAAAGAACAAAACACCATGCCTAGGTATGATATCGACTGTCCAAAAAGATGGCTAAATGCACATTATCCAAGGTCTATCCCTTTTTTCGTCTCTGTTCGTTGTTTAGACTTTTTTCTCTCTTTTTTATTATCTTTTGCTTTCTTTGAAACCAGTTCTATTTGAACTGGTCCTCAGTCACACCAGCGCCCATGGCAGCCGTGGAGCTGATGCCACCCGTCACCATCTTCTGCAGCTCGTCGACGTAGGTAGCGCCGCTCCACTTCTGGTGCTTGACGACGTCGACCTTTGTCTCCATCTCGGGCTCCTGGACGAGCTCGCCGTAGGCGCGCATGCCGACGGTGCTGTAGGCCTTTGCGAACTGGTCGCTGATGAGGGCCGTCGTGTGCAGGCCGGCGAGGGTGATGAACTGCCAGCAGTAGCCTAGCTTGGCCAGGCGCTGGATATAAGTCTCCTGCTCGGCTCGCGGCATGGCCGTCTTCCAGTTGAAAGAGGGGGAGAGGTTGTATGCGAGCCTGGGAGGTTGTGTGTTAGTTCTCTACTTCTTGTTTACAACAATACATGTTAAGGGTGCTTACTTCTTCTCGGGCCAGACAGCGTGGACTCCGTCGGCAAATTCCTTGGCCTGGGCAAAGTCGGGCAGCTTGGACTCCATCCAGATGGCATCGCAGTAAGGGGCGTAGGCGATGGCACGGTTCACGGCGCAGTCGCAGCCGCCCTTGAGACGGTAGTAACCCTCGCGGGTCCGGGGTGAGTCCCAGTCAAAGAAGATGTCTCGGCCGAGGAGCTGGCGGGCGAGGGCGCGGGCCTCGGAGTTGCTCTTGCCCTTGGCCTTTGCGGCGTAGTCACGCTTGAGGCCGGCCTCGTCGGAGAAGGAGCCGGCGTCGATGGCGGCGGCGACAGCGTCGTCGAAGCGGCAGAGGTTGGCCTTGGCGAGCCACTCGTCCTCGATCTGCTGGAGCTGGGCGCCATTCTTGCCAGCCTGCTCGGCCGCGATCATAAGGTCATTGAGGGGCTGGAGATCGGGATTGGTTGAGCCGATGATGAAGGCGTGGTCGCGGGGGTCGATGGTGGTGCTGATGAGGGTGGCGGCCTCGGCGTCGGTACGGGCAATCGCGAGGAGGTCGGAGCCTATGATTGTCACATGTCAGCCTCTGCAGGTCTTCACATGTCATGCTGCTTGGAAACTCACCCATGATGTCGGCCTGGGCTCGGATTGCAACCAGACGATTGATGTGCTCCTGAATAGGGACAAGGACCTTGCCGGCCATGTGGCCGCACTTCTTGGTGCCGGGGGCCTGGTCCTCAATATGGATGCCAGCAGCGCCCTTTTCGATAAAGAGCTTGGTGAGCTTCATGACGGCAGTGAGACCACCGTGGCCGGTGTCGGCGTCGGCGACGATGGGACGGAGGTAGTCGATGTTGAGGAAGTTGCCGCGCTGGGCCTTGGGGACGCTGAGACGCTCCTGGCGCTGCTTGCGGTCGTGGAAGAGCTGGGCCATGAAGAGGTGGCCGACCTTGTTGGGGACGGTTGTCTTTATCTCACGTCAGTTGATGTGCACTCATGGCGTTGAGAGATCGAGGAGACTCACGTAGGGGTAGTCAGCCAGATCCGGACCAGGCTCATCAGAGGCGGAAGCCGTCGATGATGATTGCCAGCCAGAAACGTAGACAGTGTCGAGGTACTTGGCCATTTGAGTGACCATGGTGGGTTCTAAGCAGCCATAGGTGTAGCTAGCATCTTTGGTCTGCGGCGTTGCCGTGTCAGTTTCTTCGTCTTGGACGTTACAAATGGTTGACAACCCACCTCAAAACGGTGCTCGAGGATCTTCCACAGCTTCTTGGCCTGGGCGTTGCTGGCATAGTCGATGGGAAGGTATCCGCGCTTGGAGACGATCTGCTCGGCGGTAAAGGGACGCTTGGTGTGTCGCCATCGGGAATCGGCCCACCAGGCCTTGACGGCCTCAACTTCACTCTGAAAGAGCTCGTCCTCCTGGTCCGGGTTTACGGACGGGTTTGTCATGTTGTTGGCTGCCATTGTGACTGTGTGTGGTTATGAGCGCGGATGGTGAGAGGTGGTCGCAGGTGTAAGTGAGGGCTGAGAAGGGGTATCACGAGGATGAAGAGAAAGGAGAATGAAGGGGAACTAGAGCTTTCGAGATAGACAAGAGAAAGGAGGGCAGAGCCGATAATAAGTACAAAAGTAGCCGGGAATTCAAAGACGCCTGAGTGACTCCCAAGTTCTCGGCCATGAACCTTGGGACCTCCCGTCCCCCGTGCCCCGTCCGTCCATTCCCCACACTCCGTTCTCCGCACCGGGGGTTGAGCGAAGCCATCGGTCGAAGCTGGGGGAGTGGAAGCTGTAAATGGAGGTGGAGGTGGAGGTGGAGTGGAAGAAGAAGAAGCTAGTAGACCTGGTCCAGAATCAAGCCTAGGCTCAACTCTGGCTTTGTTCTCTGCGATTGGGGTTTTTGGCCTATTTTCTTTTTCTTGCGTCGGGCAAATGGCCAGGCTGATTTTCTGATGTATTCATATCTGTAATTTCTATCCAAACGATTGATACAGTATCCTATCCTCTCCAGCTTCAATATACATCTGTGGTCAAGCTTCATGTGTATCCGTACTGCGGCTCAGCAATAGTGGCCCATGCTCGGACTCCCACCGAGCAGGAACCGACTCTTGCTTTAGGTTAGTTTTTACCTCGGGAGAAAGACAAAAACAGGAACAAGAAGAACCTGTCCAATCTGCTACGCCCAAAGAATTGTTCCCATCGTCACGAGCCGCCACAAGCTCCTGGAGCCGGGCATACTCCGTGGCACAGCTGGGGTCAATACCCGGATACGTACCTCCGGACAGTCACCGAACCAAGGCAGAGAGCCCTCTATCGAATCAACATCCGCAGCGTGATCGCGATGGGCAATTGGGCTTGCAGCAGGTTCACATAACTTAACTACATTACAGTACATACAGCCGCAAGAGACCTGCTGCAGCATCGGCCCTGACATTTTTATCCCTGAACGAACTCGGCATGACGTCTTTCTGTGCTTGCTTCCTCTTCCTCGTGTCTGCGTATACCTTCGGCTCAAAGGCTTTCATGGGGAAACTAGTTAAGCCCCCGTAACAGATCCGGGGATCCGCTGGCCAGAGCGGTTCGCCATCCATTGACCGAGATGCCGAACGCCGATGGCCATCTGTTGTTGGCTGACGAAGGATCAACGCACAAAGTCAGATAGAATATCACTGAAGACTGATATAATTGATAGCCGAAACCAGGTCAAGTCTCATGACTTGTGTTGGCCCAAATTGTGCAACGACCTACAGAGGCTTAACACCCAGTGCGAGACTTCTAACTCCTCGGTTATGTATCTCTTTGAATCTAAGCTGCGGTCGGTACTCGGCCATAACGTTATATCGCGTCTAGCCTGATTCAGACTACATCAAGTAGTCTTTGAAAATCTGGGGTACAGCTCTGCCTCTCACCTTGGCTCACCTTTGAACCCTCTCGAGCGGCACAGCAGTCAGCGTCCGTCCACACAACAGTCAGCTTTTCTCTTGTTCCATTCTCGCATAGCATATGCTTAGAAGATAAGTAGGTGGTTCCGTTATTCGCTCTGCAGTTTTGCATCTCCTTCTTGGACGCACGCAATCACCATCTCGGTCGTCCTCCGTCTCCCTCTCGAGAGGCATCGGAACTTGTCCGGCAGCAGTCCCGCTTTCGCCGGCGCAGCGGAGCCCTTTGGCATGTGAACCCGCCGTCAGTCACCGAAGACCGGCGCTCCATATTCTGCTGCTCCCAACGCAAAAACCTACCTCGGCCATCCACCGCTTCCCTTTACCTAATCCATAGTTATCCTCTGCCAGACACACCAGATACTTACTTCATCTCCTACTCGAGGTGGGTAAACCTCTTTTTACTAGCTATAAGACCCCCTTGGTTCATCTCACGTGCCGCATCAACCGTGCCTTCTTCGGCCACTTCCCGAGCGTGATACCTCAAGTTGCCCTCAACCATCTCGTCATCCTGTCCAGCATCTCGTGCCTAGGTACAGTTATGCAAAGTGACGCCCTATCACATGCAAGCTTATCGTGACAACGTTTAGCTTCGTACTACCCGTTGGCGCTTCATAGCCTCTTCCATTTCACATTGGTTATCCACACCATCTCTGACTCAACGTGACATTATACCAAAGATATAGGATTCAATTCAAGGTCAACCACCGAAATACACGATCTGGGGACTTGAGTAAGAACGTGCTCGACCTAGCAAATAGCAGACTGACGTCGAGGCAATGTTGAGGTTGCGCCAGCGTCAGCCTGTCCTCAAGACATCATGACCTATCCTAATCATATGTGCTCTCTTGCACCCATTATACGGTATTTAGGTATCACTGAAGTCCGCCTCCCGGCCACCTACCGTACCCAGTCCAAGTTCACATCCGTTGCCAAACACAACGCCGCCCATTCGGACACCACGTCTTGACTCGACAGCTTGGACAAGACAAATAAGCTGCCAGGTCAAAAAGACATCCAGTCATTTAACAGATCGCCGTACCCTGCCCCTCTGGGTCGCCCCTGGCTCTGGTCTTCGCAGCATCACCTCACGGTGCCAGCAAGTCGGCTAGCGCCTTTTCGTTGTTCTGCTCAATCGCCTTGATCAGTGTCGGGTAAGGCGTCAGGGCCCCCAGCGCCCTTCGCATATGCGCGTTGACAATCTGAAGTCCGTACACGTAGCTCGCGTTGACCCATGCGAATCTATATTTGCAGTTAGCATATGTTCGGACCCATTATCCCTAAGATATAGCATACCCTTCTTTGTTGACGCCCTTGAATCCGAGACCTTGGTTGCCATACTCAGCGTCAACTCGGTGAGGGTCAACTGGCTGTGTCACATCATATTTCTCAACAACGACACCGTGGAAGTCTACGAATGCCTTGGTGACCATGAAGAGCCACTTGTACGCAATTCGCTCTGCCTCTTCGGTGAAGCTATACCGGATCAGCCCCGTCCATGCCAGCATCTGCTGAGGCGGCCAGCCGTATGGGAAATCCCACTGTCGGTTGGGGCGCTCGAGGCCGATTGCTCCACGCGACTCCTCCGTTCCTGAGACGAGACCGCCGTAAGCCTCAAATTTTGGGAGGCCCTTGCGAACCATTTCCGCAGCCTGCTTTGGCGTGGCGATGCCCGCCCAGAGGGCCCAGAAGGTGGTACAAGTCTCATATGTGCAGCGCTCACGCTTGACTGTGTCGTAATCGAAGAACATGCCCTCCTCTTCATTCCACATCAGCTTATCAACCGTCAGCTTACGACGCTTGGCTCGGCGGTCCCAGGCGGCAGAGGAAAGCATCTCCCCAGGTTCATATGGCGTGCCCGCGCAGAACTCAGCGGGCATCTCAAGCTTATCATTAAAGACACTTCGAATGGTGCGCGCAATGTCTGTTTCGTACTTGAACAGCAGAGAGTTGAGATCGATGGTGGCCAGGTTGGCGCAGATGCCCTCAAGTCGATAAGAGGTGTCGTGACCCGACTCTCGCACAGCACGGTCGTGCATGAAGTAATCATCGAGCTCGGGCTCATTGATTTCACCGTGATTGTAGGCGCGAACAAACTCCTTGAAAGTCATGTTGTACTTCTTGATGTAAGGGTCAAGGATATGCACGAAGTGGGTGGCTTCGGTCTCGGGGGGCACTCCCGTTCCCTCTGGTCGATATCTTGAAAGGCCAGTGATGGGGTCCAGTCGAGGCTCTGAGATCCAGACGCTGTGATACTCTTTGATCGCCGCCAGAATCGATCGTCGGAGGAATTCCTTGGCATCTGGTTCGTGCTTGATCTTTTCGTACACTCGCAGAGCCATGTCAGTCAGGAAAGGAGGCTGTGACCGGCACAGGTAGTATGACCGAGTAGCGTTGAGGATCTTTCCATAGTGCTCGATGCAGAAGCAGAAGTTGATAACCATGGACTTGGCCAAGTCCACTCGGTCGTTGATGAGAAGGCCGAGGGAGGCCATATAGCTATCCCATCCGTAAAGCTCGTTGAAGCGGCCACCTGGGACGACAAAAGGCAAGCCCTTGAGGGACCACCCAGCGCTGCTCTTTGGGTCTTCAATTTCCTCCACGTCTACGGCCAAAAGACCAGGCGCGTCGTTCATGTCGCGAACTAATGCGGGAGTAATCTTTTCTGGCAACAGCTGGACGTCTAGGCGCATATCAGGGTTCTCCTCAGCAACTCTCGTGTAAAACTCGTACTGCTTCGGGGCTCCGTATGGGATATAAATACGTGGGCGAGGGTCAGCGGTCCAGTCCTTGGGGTCCCGAGCCGCAATATCAATGGTGGAAGCATCAATGCGTCTCGTCAGCCCCTCCCAGAAGTGGTCGCGGATCATACGAGACAAGCGATCCACAGGGTTCTCGTTGAGCCGCCCCTCGTCGAGGACAATCTGCTTTCGGCCATACTCTTTGGCCAGGGTCAACTCCTGAAGGAGGTTGGACAGCATATATGTTCCACGAACGTCGAATCGGTTATGGCCAGCCGAACCAGCGGTTCGCAAGGATATGACTTTTGGACCATTATCCTCGATTGTGATTTGCATGTTTCCATCCGTATCCTCCTGGGCCTGAAGGCTGTCCAGGGTCGAGTCTACTTGGATGAGAAAGCGACGGCTTTGCTGGGTGTTTTCGTCTGAGGCAGAACATTAGCATCTAGGAGCGCTATTGCAAATTCCAAAGCACTCACCATGACTACCACGTCGGAAGGGTTCTCTAAGACCAACTCTTTCGAACTGGCGCATCAGACTGTTCTACATCCAGCGGGTCAGCCAACGTCATTGCTCCAGGAGGGGTCTCTTGAGCTCACCTGGGAGTATGTGCGAGTGCGGGGGCCAGCGCGATTCATATGACGCTCCTCGGTATAATACGTCCTGGCATCATCAAAGACGCCCTGATCATCAGAACCGCGCGAGCGGTGAAAAGGCGCGGCCATGGCGATGCGAGGGGCTGAAGTTCTTGATCAAACGGCAATGCGGGGTTGGTTTCGATGGAGGGACGGGAGGCAAAGAGAATAACTCTGCTGTATAGGATATATGGCCTAACGTTGTTCAATTGCGCTTATTTGAGATGTTAGAAGCAAAGAGGCACAACTCTGCCAGGGACGTAAATAGGGACAGGTCACGGGGAGGCGGAAAAACAAAACAAGCTGGGTGAGATGTGAAGGAATTGTAGGGATGACGACAGGGTATGGGGGGCTTTGAGGAGGGGAGCGGGAAAAGTGGCGGAGAGCTTGGGCCCGTTGGAATGGAGCCAGTCAGTCCCAGGGGTGTCGAGAGGGTAACACTACTGAAGACGACTGATGTCTCGCTGACCGGACTCGCTATAGAATGTAGCGGTGAAGTGAATGGCCAGGGTCTGTACCTCCGTATATGCCGACTTGTTGGCGAGAGGCCAAGGAATGCAATATTATGCCCAAGCAAAGTACCTAGGTAGGTAGGTAACGCTGTTGGTTCGAGATTCTGTTCACTCTTTCCAGATTCGCCTGTGCTTTTTTTGGTGTTTGATGTGACGATATCACGCAGCAAGGGTACTCCACTCAGGGGATAAACGAGGGACGACCCCCCACTATCGCGCCCATCACTGCCTACCACAGCGATGTAGCCCACTGAAGCCTACTGCCGGCCACATTTTCCATGCACGGAACCCCGCCATGACATCCCGCGTCACCCATCCACCCACCCTCCGCCGATATCCAAGATCTCTCGACTGCCGCGGGCTTCTGGGTGTGTGCCCCCCTGAGGCGTGGCAACTCGCATGCCAAGTTCCATCTAGGCTCATGGTCATTCTTGTGCTTAAATTGAAGATATAAACCTGGGAATTCGGATGAACTGACACGGTCAGTTTGTCATATTCGCCTTTGGCACGGAATTGAAGCACCCGGTCTTATACAACACTCGTGTCATCTTTGCGGCAGCTCCGGGAATAAACTGGACGAAATCTTTGGACGATTTGTAGAATCCGTTGTTCCAAGACTTATACTTACAAAACATCATGGTACCAGGTGTATTATATTGGCACCCATGATTATCTAGCATCACAGTAGCTTTCAACACCAATGGCGTTGGACGGCCATCAAAGACAAAAGGGGGACGTCGCGAATAAGGCAATATTATGTCAGACAACTCACAGGCATGCCATGTTGATGAATGTCACGAGGTGGAAATCATCCAGAACCATTCTTGTTCGTTACCCCAGTGCCACCCGAGCAACCCCACAACAAAGACAGTCGGGACGCTGAGTTGACATACGCCACCATAACAATTATGCCCAGATGTGAAACATAATCAATTCGAAACTTCTAAAAGTACGGGGTAGCTCTTGCGTGCAAATGGCACCAGAACGTCTTACCCATTCCATTCTGTCAATGCTGTGTCTCCTCCTCAGGGTATTCGTCTTGTCCTCCACGATCTTGTCGTGGGCCATCCTAGTCCCAGCCAGTATTCAATCCTTGACGCCATTTAAACGCATACAAAAAGCCTCCAAAGTCCAGTCCTAGTCCAATATTCATGCCGCCATTGATGTCTCAGAACAGAAACCGCAGCATCGATAACTAGTCGTTACTTTCGGCCTGGCTTCGACGCGACACCATTCGGCTTCGCCTCCTCTCCACAACTTCGGGATCCCAGGCTCCGGCGAATATATCCTCACATTCATCCTCGTCGTCTGAATCGAACTCGACCTGTTCGTCTTCTTCACCTTCCTCGCCAGCCTCGGCGGTCCTGGTGTCCTCCTCGTCGATAGCATCCTCCCAAGATCGATAAGTAACGACCCGTTCCGTCTCCAAAATGAACTTGCCAACCTTGTACTTTTGCCCCTGCTCTTTCGCATCTACATACTTCCAGCCAAGCTTGCTAGAGCATGTTTCGCAGGCGATGTCCGCCACTATGTGCCACCCTGTGACAAGCTGCCGATTCTCACTCTTCCCGACTCTGATATTATTCAGCGTCTGCGGCGCCGGTAACGCAGGAGGAGCGACGAGGAACGCGCGACCGTAGCGACCGGTGAAGCCCTTGGAGATGATCTGAGAAGCAAAAGCGAGATCGGCCGAGCATGTTGAGCAGCGAAGGGTATTTGGAGCGATACGGGAGAGGCGAGGCCCCTTTTCGGGCTTCGTCAATGGCTCATGGTTCGGAGGTGAGCTTGATGGAGTTGTTGTTGCAGATGAAGCGTCCGATTCAGCAGCCGAGCTTGAAGAGGCCGAGTGGCGACGGGAGAAGGGGAGCTTCAGGCTAGGCAGCAGGTAAGTCGGAAAGATGGGCTTGGTAGCCGAGATGCCACTCTCGCGAACCATCTCGGCTGTCTAACTTGACGTCTCGTCTTTATGCGATGTCAGGCTTGCTGTTTAAAAGTGCAAGTATCCTCCTTTTCCTCCAACTTTATCGTGGTGGATCAAAGGGTCTGATAAGGTGTGGGGAGAGTGCCTTGCTGTTCACTTGTCGGCGTTTGGACCTCTGCAAGTGGCGATACAGAAGTTTGAGAGTCTGAGTGTTTGAGCGTTAAGCAGGTGAGTATGGGAAGATGAATAGAAGATAACCCAGCACGTTCCGGAAACTCCGTGTTAGAAGTGCCAGTCACTTGGTCAACTCCGCGGCTCAGCCGGTCAGCGATCACCGGACCTTTTGTTAAGGTGTAAGGTGACCAAGCGGTGGAGGGGCAAAAGGAGGGGTCCAAGTACGTACCCGATCAAGTGGAGACGCTTATCGTCCCGACGGGTTGGTGCAGATGACGGGAACTCTCTTTTTGCTATCCTATGCTACAATACAGACACGAAAGCATCGGCCAAGTTTCTTACTTGTTGATCTACTCCTAGTAGTCTCACCATGCGAAAAAGGCTCTTCAAGTCAACTAACGGGTTCATGTTCAAATCCTTGGACAACCACGACGAGTGCTGGTATGCGTCTGGCGGGAAGACACTACAAGATCTGTCCTGGCGCCTTTGGTGAATGGGATGCTGGGACGGCTGTTACACCTGCAACCTGTTGCAAGCGGGAAAATAATCCCAAACCTCCTAGTGTTTGATTGCAAATAACATGCACTTAAAGGCGACACAGTAAAGGTTCGGGACGGATGTGCACAATATATTTTGTATTAATGATTCAGTCTGTTGTTCTTATCATCATGATATAGCACAACCCTTGGCATTAGTATAAATCTCAGCTTAAGACTGAGGCTCCTCAGCAACATAATGCAGGTAGGCTCCCAACAGCTTGATACCCTCAATGTAGTTCCGCTTGTCTAGCTTCTCGTTGATGGAATGTGCACCGTCGGTCGAGCTACCCATAGGGAGTAGCAGTACATTCTTGCCAGTGGCCTCCTCGAATGTCAGGGTAACAGGAATACTAGCAATATCGTTAGCGGCCGATACGCATCTCTTGATTTAAACAGCTTACCTTCCACCCTCGCGAGTAAAGTCAGGCTCGACTCCCCACACACGCTCGACAGCCCTGGCAGCAGCTGAGAAGTTCCAGTGCTTGGGCGATGCCACCCACCACTTGCCGGTGTGCTGAGCGTACACCTTCAAAGTGTTCTTGCTCTTGAGCTTGGCGAACTGTTCTTCCACATACTTATACACACACTCGTTGGTCTTGTCAATGTCCATGTCGGGAACGGTTCGGATCGAAAACTTTCCAATGACCTTGGCAGGGATGACGGTCTTGGCCCCGGGAGCGGAAAAGGCGCCCTCTACACCATGGAGAGATAGGGATGGGTATCGCCAACGTCCCATTAGAGTACGCTTCTTATCATCGTAAATGGTTGTCGTACTGCCCAGCGACTCGTAGATGTTGTCCATGGTGAAGGAGATGCCGTCATAGAGACTCTCCTCGTCAGCAGTAACGGCGGCGACCTGCTCCATGATGCCAGGGATCTGAATCTGGCCATCAGTGTTGACCAGGGAACCGAGCACTCTGACAAGATCAGTCATAGGTTCCTGGGCTGTGCCGCCAAACACACCACTGTGGAGATCAGCACCAGGGCCCGAGACCTCAACAGAGTAGTAGTTGCAGCCACGCAGACCATAAGTCAAACAAGGCTTCTCGGTACCGAGCCAGTAGTTGTCTGAAATACAGACGGCATCGGCATCGGCAAAGTACTTCTTGGCTTCCTCCTTGATGAAGTCGTCCAGGCCCTCGGAGCCATACTCCTCCATGCCCTCGAAGCACATAAGCAGATTGACGGGAAAGTCAACACCTGCCTTCTGATGTGCCTCAATGGCGTTCAACCAACCCAGAACAGGGCCCTTGTCGTCTGTAGATCCGCGTCCAAACATACGACCCTTATCATCAACATGGAGGTCAAAGGGCTCGGTAGCCCAGCCGTCACTCTTTTCGGCAGGCTGAACGTCGTAGTGGCCGTAGACAAGAATGGTCCGCTTGTTCTTATCACTTCCGTATCGTGCAAGGACAACGGGAGGAAGGTCGAGGTGCTCCTTGTGGGGCTGCTTGCCTAGCGGTCGAAGCTCTACTGAAGCTCCAAGTTTCTTGAGCTCATCGCCGAGCCACTCTCCCATTCGTACGACATCGGGACGACGAGCATCTTCGGCTGAGATGGAAGGGATAGCGACAGCTTTTCGCAGACGTTCGATGAAGTCGTCGGCAGAGCTGTCGACCTGCTTAAAGAAACCGTCAAGCTGGGGAGCCATCTTCTTTGCTTGATGGGTACGAATAGAGTCTGTGAGGTATGATCGAGTAGGGAATCGGGGTGCTTGAGAGGAAAGTCGGGAGATGCGTGAGGGAATGATAAAGGTCTTTTTCGGGAGTGCTGTGGTTCCTCGGAAACAAGACACAGCTGCCCTGTTGACGAGGAAGGTGCGGGGCATCACACCAGACCTGCTCTATCGGGCTTACAAGTGATGCAAGATAGATTCTTATGGCGGGGCAGTTGAGAGAGCAGTGGGAGAAGACGGTTATCGACGGCAGCCAATGATCTTAAGCCGCATGATGATTAGTCACTGACAACTTAAAGACAGATATGCACAGGCCACCTGACAGCCATGCGTCGAATTCCACTTTGAGTCATTGTATCGGATAATCTTTGATGCGTTCCATAGCGCGGAGATACCTTTAGCTGGCCCCGACTGCGGCCTGGCTTACTAACGCCAGGGGCCTAGCATTTCTTCCCGTCAAAGACTCTTCTTCTCCCCACTGAAGTCGTCACTCAGCCATCCTCGCCATTCCCTTACCATCGACAACCCGGTTTACGACAGTAGCACAGTCCCTGACTGCGCTCAGCTACACCCTCTCTCTGACGACGTCTGTTACTCTTGCTCGACGACGACGCCGACGACGACTGCAAAGTGCCCTCGTGTTCATTTGGCCACGCGCGATTTCGTGACGCAATCTTACCTTCTCGCGCAAGCTTGACCATCCGTCTTCTTCCTTACTCCAGATACATTGCATTGCGCGTCGCTAGCCTGATCTCGCCAGAGTGATCGTGGGGACGACTTAACTAACTTCAAGGTTGCTGGTTCAGTGGTTTGATAAACGTGGTGACTGGAAAGTGAGGTGGAGTTTCAGGGTTATCTCTCTTCTGGCTGTTTTCTTTCGCCAGCTGTACTCCTTATTCATTGCACCCTTTTTTTACCCTATTGCCACTATTGTTCTCTGCACGTACAATCAAAATTGATTATTTCCGTTCATCTTGAGAGTTGAAAGAGGCACGGCAGTGCAAGAAAAACGAACAGAGAAAACAAACAGTACCCTTTTACCAAACGAAAAACAAAACATTCAATACTCACATAGTGCTTTGTGCGGCGGAACTCTCCGACTTTGGGTTTCTTTCGACCTGCAGTATCTGAACCACACCAACCTCTTGTCATCTTTGTACTGTGTTGTCTTCGTTCCTTGTAGGAAGCACGCAGCAGACATTGACTACAATGACGTCCTCCGTCTTCTTCAAGTTCAAATCCCAAAGGGAGCCTACTAGAGTTGACTTTGACGGCACTGGTATCTCCGTCTTTGAGCTTAAGCGTGAGATTATCACCAAAAGTGGCCTTGGTGATGGCACCGATTTCGACCTTCATATATACACAGACGATAATAGTGAGGGTGAGTTAATACGTATAATCTCACATATGAGCGCTACTGACTTCAGTTTAGAGTATGATGATGACACGACCATCATTCCTAGGTCTACGACCGTAATTGCCCGACGGCAGCCAGCCCTGAAGCCAGGTGCTGGACGTGCTGCTCGCTACGTTTCCGGGAAAATGCCTGTGACGGCCAAGAATGCCGGTCGTAAAGAGCAAGCTGCAAAGGCCTCGGCATCCAAGCCTAGCTCGGATGCCATTAACCAAATGAACAACGCAATGACCGAGGAGGAAAAGATGGCGGCCATGTTCGCAGCCCAGACTGAACAGTGGTCTGCTCAACAAGAAGAGATGTCACAGTAGGTATTCCCAGAACACTGAGATGTCAAATGCTAACCGTAGTAGTCAAACACCAGTCTTCAAAGCCGGTTCAAAGAGGCCGGCAAATGTCCCGGACCATGACCCCCCGAATGGCTACATTTGCTATCGATGCGGCAGCAAGGGCCACTGGATCCAACTATGTCCTACCAATGACGATCCTGAGTTTGACAACCGCCCGCGTGTCAAGCGAACAACGGGTATTCCACGCTCATTTCTACATAAGGTTGATAAGTCTGTTGTCTTGGCGCAGACTGATGGCGACGAGTCGAAACGACCATCTGGTATCATGGTTAATGCTGAAGGAGATTTCGTCATCGCCGAACCGGACAAGGCATCCTGGGAACAGTTCCAGGCCAAGACCAAGTCTTCGTCCGCCGCCAAAGCATCGCTGGTCGAAGACAAGGAGATGCAAGAACGGGGCTTAGAGTGTTCGATTGACAAGAAAATGTTCATAGAGCCAATGAAGACTCCCTGCTGCCAGAAGACGTTTTGTAATGATTGCATAACAAATGCTCTCATCGAAAGCGACTTTGTTTGTCCTGCATGCCAGTCAGAAGGCGTGCTGATCGATGACCTCGTGCCAGATGAGGACATGTCGAAGAGCATCCAGGACTACTTGAAAGAGAAGGAGGCTGCCAAAAGCCCCCCGCCTGCGTCGCCCAAGGCATCTGATGAGACCAAGGCGAACAGCGAGAAAGAGACCGGGCCTGCTGACGATTCTGGCGACAAGACGGAGCTCAAGCCAGAAAGTGAGGCCGCTGATAAGCCCGCAAACGTGTCGGTCAAAGAAAAGTCACAGTCACCAACTTCACAGCCAGCGTCGGTCAAGTCTCCGCCAACGGGTCCCAAGAGCCTTGTATATGCCTCGCAGGACGCGGACAAACAAATGGACGGACCCAAGCCCGGCGATATCAACAGCAAGAAGCGACCGGCAGACGACATTCTCGACAATCCAAGAATACCTAAGGGTCCTAAGGCTATGCAGAACCAGCAAAACATGATGCCTAACATGATGAACGGCATGGGGATGCCAAACATGGGTAACATGAATATGATGTTCAACGGCATGCCCATGATGCCCAACATGATGAACGGTATGGGAATGCCAAACATGGGCAACATGGGCAACATGAACATGGGCATGGGCATGATGGGTATGCCCAACATGATGGGGATGCCCGGGTTCCCAGGGATGAACGGTGGATTCGGGGGAGGCATGAACGGCTGGGATATGGGAGGTATGAACGGCATGAATGGGATGAACGGAAACATGGGCGGAATGAATGGGGGCATGAATGGCTTCCAGAACGGAGGCAACTTTCCCCAGAACGGCGCTGATGAAGACGCGTATTTCCGCAAGCCTGTCAACCCTCACCGGCACCAGAACAAACAACGAAGAGTTCGACCCAGCGACTATCGGGAGCTCTGAGTCAACGACTCGACTCGATTACGACCGCGATGTCCACTAGCGATTGCTTCTCCTTCTTCATTACGATTGCGGTCAACATGGGGGACCAGGTTCTTCACGCATCATCCCAAACTTTACAGAGTTATCATCTTCTGGATCGGGGCATATGGGACTGTTTCTGCTTTACATGGTGCATGTTTTCTGTCAGGCTGGACGGAGCGGCGTTTTGGGGAGGTTCTACGGTACAGGGACTTAGGAATCGGTTGCATTAGGTACTTATTTCATCCGTCTCACTCCGGTTTGGAGGGCTCGAGACTTGTCCTTGAGGAGCCAACATCAAACAATAAACAAACAAAGTTCTAAAAATCATTGGGTATTTCTTGTGACTGCATGCGCATCCCACGACGTGTGTACGTATGTATTCTCGTAAACCGTCAATTCCTATATCAACTCCACGCCTGTGCTCCTGTATGCGCTACATGATCGTTCCTTTTTATTCTCTTTCCGTTCCGTCCATCTCATTTCCTTGAAGCCTGACCTGCGTCCGACTCTAACCGTGCTCTATGAGGACTCGTTTACTCCGGGGGAACGTAGGGTTTGACGAGCATCTCGCTAAACTGCTCGAGCTTTTCCTTGCCGCGGACCTCGTCCACAAGCAGGGGCATCTTGACGACGTTGAAGTCCTCACCATAAAGCTCCTCGTACTGGTCGAGATACTTGCGCTGCATCTTGCGACGGGCATTACATTGGTCACACTCGCTCGCCTTCTTGGGGAAGAGCAGCTGGTTGACGACGATAGAGTGGGTGTCGATGCCATAGCCGGCCAGCTCCTGGATCATGCGCTCCGTCTCGTAAAGGCTGAGGAACTCTGCGATGCAGACGCAGACAAAGGTGGTAAGCTCGGCATCCTGGAACTGGGTATTGACCTCGCCAATGGTCTCGCGCAGCGACTCGAGCTTCTCGACCATATCGTTGAGGTTTTGGCCGTTGGGCAGCTGGCCACCTGATCCGAGGAAGCTGTTAAGGAGGGGGCCGTACTGCGACGACAGCTGGGAGACCTTTGCGAGGGCCTTTTCGAGGACGGTGGGGAACTGGAGGAAGCGGAGGGTGTGGCCGGTGGGTGCCGTGTCGAAGATGATGGTCTCGTACGAGAGTGACTTGACCTGCTTGAGGACCTCTGCGAAGGACATGGCCTCGTCGATTCCGGGGATCTGGATTGTCAGCAAAGGTATTCGTAGTGGCGTCGATAAGCCTAGGGACTAGCTGTACATACCGCAAACGCAAGGTCCTGCATCATGCCACCCAAGCCACCAGCGGCAGCATTCACGTCGTCAGCCTCGCCCTGGCCAGCCAGCATGTCCTGTATGCTTCCATTGGGGTCGATCTCCATAGCGCTCAGGTTATCGAAGCCGTTGACGAGGCGGGCCTCCTTGCCAAACTTCTGGGAGAAGGCATCTGACAGGTTGTGGGCAGGGTCGGTGGAGATGAGAAGGACGGAGCGGCGGACGCGGGCGAGCTGGATAGCAAGGGAGCACGAGGTTGTGGTCTTTCCAACACCGCCCTTGCCACCGACAAAGATCCAGCGAAGGCTGCGCTGGTCGAGGAGAGACTGGAGCGACGGCTCGAGGGCGTCTTCGGCGGAGATGACGGCGGTGGACATTGTGACGGCGAACGGGAGTAGACTTGGTGGTGGGAGCCGATGGGGTTTCTATGAGGAAGCTGGCTGAAAGGGGAATTTGGTGGAGGCAAGGTCTAGTCGGCCAAACTGTGGTTGTCGGGGCTCAAGATGTCGGCATCTTCTAGAAGCTCTCGATGGTGGAGTTGACGGTTGGGATGGAGGGGTAGGGATGGACATAATAGTACGTCATAGTAAAAGATACCTAATACCAGCTTTTGTTGAGCTTATTTTATCAGCGAAACCACCCTAGACTGACACGCCACATCGTCGATTTCTCTCTACTCTCGAGGGGTTTCCAGCTCTAGTTACTAAGTTAGGTAGTGGTAAGTGGCTAGTTCCACTATAAACTAGTCGGTATTCCAGTATCTATCTCTTTCCCTTGATAAGAGGATATCCTACTCATGATCAGGCCGGCTCCGTCCATTCCAAAACCCGCTCATGAGCACCGGTGAGCGGCGGGAAGCGGTGGGAGCAGCGCTATAACCAAGTATTTGAGCTTCCAACATACTGCCCCAGACTACAAAACCCTTGTACACTTATCAAAAGTCCTAACGTTAGATAATATGGAGTGATCGAGCAGTCACCAGCCACGATGAAACAAAAGACAGCCCAACACGTCCAAATCAGGCAGTAATACCTCGAGTGAACTGATTAACAGGGCTGTGCGCCTCAAAAGCCGGCCAACGCTCGCTGCCTTGAATCACCTGGACTTTCTCTCCCTCCTCTTGTCTTTTGTATCTCTTACTCTTCCGCTTGATCATTTGTACACAGCTCATAATCAACAAGAAACCCATCAACGCAGCAAGATATCTTTGTTTTGCCGCACACGCCTTGTGCTACAACTACAAGCTCCCGCTACAGCGAACTCCCCCCACCTTTGACATCAATATCAGGTCGCACCACCAACCCCTCTCGTCACTCACCCTTCTCCGACCGTCGCGATGGCCTCAGTCACCAAAGATCCCATAACCTGCCACGTCCTTGATACGCAAGCGGGCTGCCCTGCGCGCGGCATCCGGGTCCGCCTCGAAGGCCCCATCTCGCCGTCGGCGTCGTCCAACCCGCACACGCAGCCGCAGCCCAAGACGTTTGAGTCCATCACCGACGACGACGGCCGCATCCTGTCGTGGCTGCCCTACAGCTCTGCCGACGCCGCGGGGGAGATTCCTGTGTACACGCTCGTCGACGTGCTCGACCAGCGCAAGGGCCAGGGCTCGTCGCGATGGACGCTGCGCTTCGACACGGGGGCCTACTTTGGCGAGGACAAGACGTTCTTCCCCGAGGTGACGGTCACGTTCCGCGTCGAGGAGGGTCAGACCTATCATGTGCCCCTGTTGCTGAGCCCGTACAGCTATACCAGCTACCGAGGAAGCTAGACCTGGAGAACAGTTATCATTCATGAGGGGCTGTTCGAGGCTTGAGGGGATATGGAGCGAGTAGAGCAGACCATCATGGCACCTCAAAATATAGCATGTGAGGGCCCTTTGCATTAGAGCACCAAGACCACACAACTTATGATCATGAGAACAGCATTGATGCTGGTTTATTAATTATTCAACGAATGTCGGTATCAACTGCTCTTTAGCCAAATGGTTCAGCAAGTGTTATTCCCACCTATCCCTCCCAGAAGGACTGCCATGTTGACAATTTTCCCCTGTATCTCGGGCAGTACCCAAAAGATCCAACGCCAAGTCCAAGAAGCGCCTCGCTATTCACACAAAAGAGAAGCAATCGGAGCAGCACATCCATGTGCTGCAGTCATTCCAAATCGTCAAGTTAAGCCGTGTACGTCGTAACAACAGTCGTCATGTCCACCCAAGCTCAGCTGGTGGTCGAGGCTTAGCTAAAGCATGTCTAATTCTTTCGCCACTTGCTCAGAAATCCCTTCTTGGAGCGATGCGATGGAACATCGGGCGATGTGGGTGGTGTGTCTGAGTCATCCCTCTTGGTATTCCTTGACGCGATACTATCGGTCTCGTCCTTGGAGAGTCGGATGCTCGACATGGAAGGGCGGTAGATGCTCGACGTGGACTGGTTGGTGGGTTTAATGCTCTCGGTGTCGGCATCAGAGTTGACCAGAGATAGGACGCTATAGAGGGCCTCGGAGGTTGGTGTGATACGTCCGTGGTTGAGAGTGCGTCGCTTCTTCCTCAGAAAGGACCGCCGGGATCGACTAAGTGCTCGGCGAGGGTCGACATCTTCTTGAGTGATGCAGGCGTTTGGTGAGAGATCTGCCTCAGGATGAGGAAGAGTGGTGTTGCGGACTGTAAGTGGTCAGTAATGGCCATTGAGCTGAGGAGCATGAGGGTAATCTCACCATCGTTCAAGGGCTCAGGGAACCCCGTGTCTCTGGGTTCCCTGGGAGTCTTGGTGGTGGTGGTAGTAGGAGTAGACGCCATGACTTGGATCTGAGGCAAGGGTTTAGATTCCACAGTCATTAGATTGTTGCGATGAAGTATTTAGTGTTGATGAATGAAGTGAAAGGCCGAGGAAGTCGAGAAGGCCGCTCAGCTTTGAGGCACTCTCGACTCCACCGAATCGGGCAAGTAGAGATGGGGGGAGGCGAGCGTGTAAGCGCGATGCCGTTTTGGTCTCAACGGATAATGAAGTCTTTTACAGAACAAGAGAACGTCAATCGACAAATAAGAAGGAGATTCAAGTTTAAGTAAGAGGCGTAAAGATTCGAAGTGGTTTCGAGACGAAATTAACAAGATGACGCCGGTGGACGAACGGAGAATTAGCTGGGGAAAAGAGCCAGGCAGGGTTATAACGTTGACTGTTGGGATTGATGAGCTGCATCATCAATCAGCAGGGCCATGGGGATGCCACTTGGCGAAGCGCTTGGCCGGATCATCGGAACTCGGTCAATCCAAAAGGCGAGAGTTAATATTATGGCGAAAGGCAGAAGGCAAAGGGTGCGCGCCAGTCAGCGAGGCTTGGCTCTCGCAGTTCGGCACAGCAGCCAAGAGAGAGAGAGGAGAGTCTATCTTGGTTGGCTTGCGCGCCCAAAGACTTGGTCCGGCCGGGGTGTAGATGATCAAAGAGTGGACCGAAAACGCAGATCAGAAGTAAAGGAATTGGAACTGACCTCTTTTTCCTTTACCAAAGATGAGCTTGATAACTGGTAAGTTATGGCTTTCACAGCACGGATGAATACAACAAATAAGACAAGAAATCGACAAAGGAGTCGGCCAGAGCACGTTCCAAAAATAAGCCCAGCTCGAAGAGGCGTCTGGGGTACGAGAGCAAGTGGCTGATTGAGGCTCGGCACAGTCGTCAGCCGGGGAGGGGCTTTTGCTGGGTAAACTGACGAGACGCGACGTTGAACGTCAGCCCTACGCAGCAGAGAAACAAGAAGAGACGGATGAAGCTGCCGCCTTGGGCTTTACTGAGATATTTATTATTATACACACCACGGTCACGAGGCCGGTCAAAGTCAAAGCTTCCCAGCGTGTCTGGCTGGCTCCAGCTGTACTGACTTTTGTAGAACATGCAGTCCCCCATCTGACGAGTCTGGCCAAACACCATCTCCCGCATGACGACAAAAAGCCGGACCGTGCAGCAGATGTCTCGCAGACGGGAGTGTTAGTGGCCGGCCAAGGAGCCCATTGTCATTTACCGGAATCAATATCCCACTGATCCTAAGTTAACTAATTAGCAGCTGGGCTGCCTCCCAATTTCGTCTCCGGGCTCTTCATTCCGACTCCCTGGTCAGCCAAATAGGCCACTTGTCATGGACGGATCTGATTAGCTGTTCAGGTTGGTCTTGGTGTCTCAAAATTTCTGGCTATAATACAGCCCATTTCTGCATCTCAAGGTGGAGGTTAAGTTATGTGTTGGTGTTGGCTGGCCCCGTTTTGGGCCTAGTTGAGCCCCGTTTTCTGGCCCGTGGAACATGTATCGGAAGTATCTGCACAAGGAGTACGGAGTACGGATAGTGATATTCGTACCAACAACTATTATTAGTCGCACCAACAACCAGGGTCCTAAGTAGGCAGGCCGGAAGGGATCACGTGCTTATATTTCATAATCAGAGGTTAAGATCTAACGTTAACAGTCACCCAAACTATTACAGACCGCTAGTCCGCCTACGATACATTCAATCAGGCCTATAAATATAGGGAGGGAAAACTACAAGAGGGCAATATCATAGAGGCTAAAGGGGGTAAAAAACGACTATTAAAAATGAGGCTGCAGCGATTGCGATTAATAATGAGTTAGTGTTATAACTTATGTGTGTGAACAGACTTCTTTGACGCAGAAATGAAGCTGTATGCGTATTGATCTGAGTTATTGGGTTGCTGGGCTTGGGTACTGAGCATCTATTGTTTTCTCCTATTGATGATTCTATTGGGCTACTTTGATCCCCTATATGGGTGCTATAAAGTTACTCTTCAATAACTTATGTGTGGTTGTTGGTACGACAACAATAGTTGTTGGTACGAATATCACTACTCATAGTTAATTGAATATGTCACTGCTATTTGACAGTTGAAGGCGTAAAGCCTCCATCGCCATACTTGTCCAGTGCATTCCTGTACCACATGTCCCAATCGAATGCTTGTTCCCCCGTAGCAGCCTTCCACCATCCGCTGAAAACTCTGGTAAAGTTTTTCCCATCCTCGGGGTTCGTCTCTATCACTTGGTCGACTCTAAAGTGCAGCTTCTGCGCAACCAACGCAGAGAGCTCGTCCGACTTGGTCTCTTCCTGAAGGATCTTGGCAAGGCGCTTCTCATCCTCGCTTGGTGTGGAGAGGCCTTCATGGTATAGCTCTCGCAAGTTGTATAGCAATAGAGGCGACTGGAAAGCCGCGCCTTTGGCCGTGACAATGGCCAACTCCAAATCTATAATGCCTGTGATGTTGTAGTCAGGATCAACTAGGAAATTAACATCTCTAGAGTCGACATGGCGCAAGAAGAAAGGACCCTGCTCGCCTCGGGGGAGGCGGTCAAGGAGACTCCTGTAGACAAGGTATTGATCGAGGGGTGCAGATGGTGCAATCTCCCCCGTCTTGATGAGACCAATTTTATGCTGGATTAAGGCCTTGTAGTAGTCGTCCATATTATCGAATGGACCAAACGGCACTGCACGCCCACTCGAGTCGTAATCGAAAAATGCCGGACCGACTTCTGGTTGGCCTGCCGACGACGATGATGGTTGCAGGCGCCCAAGTGCTCCAAGAGGATGCTTCTCCAGCTGGGTATAAATGTCGGCTAGTTGACGCATGAACTTTTCCCTCTGTGCTTGGTCCGCTTCGTGCCAAGCCAACGGCTTCCCCGCAAGCTTTTCGACTAGAATGTATCCAGCGCCAACAGCGTTGGATGGATCCTCGTCATCGGCATAGTCGTAAACGCGTGGAACTGGGACAGCAGCTTCGGCCAGAAAGCGATATGTGGCGAATTCGCTGCGACGGTCAAAGTTTCTCTCCTCCACCGGAGGTGCGTTGTGGTTCGGCAGCCGGAATCGTGCTAGCCAGGCTTTTCCATCTTCAAACACGATTGAGCCATGGTAGTTGCGTCCCCCAACGACGTCCATGTTCAAGTATGCCTGGTTGGCTGCTGGAAGACTGACAGTACATTTCATTCTGCGTAAAGTCTCGCCACGCTCGCGGAGGGCATCGCCGTCGATGCTGTCTATCAGGGCAGAGATGATCTTCTCGCCTGCCGTTCGTCGGGATGCGTTGAGCTTTCGGAGCCTAGACTCGTCACCAGACACGTAGATTGTGTGGATTTCCTATTACAAGGAGGGGCCATGTCAGCTTTATCTCGGCCTCGCTCAAGCATTCATGGTCTCTATACAAACCTCTGTTGTCAGACACGTGTGTAAGGCTGAGACGGCATGCTCTCCGCAAAAATGTCGGTGGCATTGTTCACATTGCCCAAGAAGCGTCCACAAAGCAGGACGGCGACATGCCTGAGCTGCGCAAGGCCACTTCATCATGGACTAGATTGTTGACTGTTGGTTATGTCAGGGCGGGCTGAGCGATTCTCAAATGCTGGTAGTCTTGAAATATGGGGAACGCTTTATGAGTGAGAGCATATCGACCTTGAAATGAAAACTATAAGGTCCATAAAAGAACTAACTAGTATCTCGATATGGTGTTGAAAACCACGTCTTGGATATTGTATTTGATGTCGATACCCAAGAGCTTTGCTTCCTTGACGATGGTACAGCAGTGTTAAGGAGGACCAATCTCGAGCATTGCAGGTCCTTCGCGAAATGTACTACGCAAAAGCAATAGCAAGGTGATGAGTATGTTCATACTCATGCATCGGGTTACTGCAATAGGCGATGGCTTGAGAGGGGTACTGCATCAAGTTGATAGCCGGATTGCTATGATAGGCCCGCCTGGTGTATGAAGCAGTGTAATATAAGCTTGACGATGAAGTGACACGACGCGGAGAATATACGATGCAGGTTTTCCTCTCTCCAAGTTCTTTCACTTGCGAGACTTCAAGCTGTTCCACGTTAGACACTGACCACTTCATCTCTACAGCCTCACTACCGTCACCCATCATGGCGAATTTTGACTGGCACGCCGAGAGGACCGATCTCCATGATCTAGTGCTCTTGGATCGAGCCCCTGAGAGTGAAGGCATCGACCTGAAAGAAGTCCGACTTTATCGCCTAGGTCGAGTTCGAGGTCAGATGGCCAAGTACGGCCTTGACGCAGTCATCCTCTCAGACTCGGTCAACATCCGTTACGCAACCGGCACCCGGAACATGCAGGTCTTTACTATGCGGAACGCACCAACGCGATACCTACTTCTTACTGCAGGCCGCTCGATACTGTTTGAGTTCGGAGGTTGTCTTCACTTGGCTAAAGGCTACGAGACGGTTGATGAAGTGCGCACCGCAAAGTCAGTGACCTTTACAACATGCGGTCCCAGGATCGAGGAGAAGGAAAGGGCCTGGGCAAGAGAGATGGTCGACTTGGTCACCGAGCTCGTTGGCAAGCGTGACGTAACTCTCGGCTTGGAGCGCATGAACGCAAACGTTGCTATAGCTTTGAAGGAGCTCGGTCTCAACATTGTTGATGCCCAGAGACCCATCGAGATGGCACGAGCAATCAAGTCGCCTGAAGAGGTTAGGTGCATCGTCGCCTCGTTACGTGCAACTGAAGTGGCTGTGGGCAAGCTGCGCGACGCTCTCCGTCCCGGGCTCACTGAGAACGAGCTCTGGTCAGTTCTACACAAGTCCGTCATCGAGCAGAATGGCGACTACGTCGAGACACGTCTTTTGAGTGCAGGTCCCCGCACAAACCCCTGGTTTCAGGAATCCGCCAGCTACGTGATCAAGGAGAACGAGCTCGTTGCGCTGGACACAGATGTAGTCGGCTGCCATGGCTACTATTCAGACTTTTCGCGAACCTTTCACTCAGGGCCTGATCCGCCCACTGACGAGCAGAAACAGCTGTACAGGCTCGCGCATGAGCAGGTGACGCACAACATAGCGGTCTTGAAGCCGGGCATGACATTTCGTGAGTACGCCGACCAGGCGTGGGATATTCCCGAGGAGTACTACAAGAACCGGTACTATATGTCGGTGCATGGCTGCGGGCTGACGGGCGAGTATCCTTATCTCTACCATCGCGGGGACTTCCCCGATGCTGGCTATGATGGGGTTATCGAGCCGGGGATGGTCCTCTGCGTCGAGAGCTACATTGGCAAGGAGGGCGGTAACCAAGGCGTGAAGCTAGAGCAGCAGGTTTTGGTGACCAAAACGGGGATTGAGACCTTGTCAAAGTTTCCCTTTGAGGATTCTTTCTTGTGCTAGCCTTCTTGAACGGCTGCTTTATTAGTAGTGCTCGATATGTATGTGCGTTACGGAGTACGGAGTAGATAAAGTTTTGGGATTAAAGTATTCGGATTAATCCAATCCCGAACCCGCAAAGCACTGCCGCCGTGTGTAACTGCTGCACAGCCACTGAGCAGAATGTACGGAGTACGAGGTCCATCCAACACGTAACGCTTCACGCGCCACACCCGCGACTGTTCTCCATATCTAAGCATCAGCTCTCCGACGACCCCTGGGAAACGAGATCGATCGCATATTTCCCCTTCACGCAACAAAACCCGTGCCATCTCGACGGCATCATCGCGCATGCGCAGCGAGAATCGCCGAATTTGAACGCAATGGCCGACGAACCGCGTGCCATGGATCACACCGATTCCATGGACTCCCATGATGGGGGCCCGAAGCAGCCGGAGAAGAAGAAGAGCCGCCGACCTGCGAGTGAGTGGCCGTGGATGCGCCGCAAACACTGCGACGAGCTCAGGCTGATTGATGCGCCATAGATACTGCGTTCCGACAACAGCGATTGAAGGCCTGGCAGTATGTCTACCTCGTTCCGTCTTCCAAGACTCAATACTGACTGCGACAGGCCCATTCTGACACCAAAGACCGTCCTTCCCTTGTTCTTCACGATCGGAATCATCTTTGCCCCCATCGGCGGTCTCCTGCTCTATGCGAGCGCTCAGGTAGCCTGGACCAGCACCCTATCATTACAACGTTTCTGACAAGCAGCCTAGGTTCAAGAGATCCGACTCGACTACACCAAATGCTCAACCGACGCGCCCCTCATGAACAAGGATGGCGGAGGCTTCAAAGCTATGCCCGACGATGCCGTTTCCACTGCGTTCAAGAGTTCTAATTCTTCCACGAACGCCATGTGGGCTCGGGAAGAAGATGTCGAAATCAAGCTCGACCGGGGCAAGGACACCACGGGCCCCCGGTGCCACCTCCAATTCTATATCCCGGAAGAGATGGGACCTCCCGTTCTCTTCTACTACCATCTCACAAACTTCTACCAGAACCATCGCCGCTATGTCCTCTCGTTCGATGCCGACCAGCTCAAGGGAAAGAAGCGCAGCTACCACGATATCAAGAACTCAGACTGCACCCCGCTCTACGGAGAGTCAGATGAGAACAAGCCATACTACCCTTGCGGACTCATCGCCAACTCCATGTTCAACGACAGCTTCTCCAGCCCCAAGCAGATCTCGTTCAAGGGCGGCAAGGGCAATGAGACGTTGACCTACGAGATGGACAGCGAGAATAACATTGCCTGGGGGAGCGACAAGGAACTATACGGCAAGACGCAGTACAAACCTAGCGAGGTGCTCCCACCCCCCAACTGGCAGGTCCGCTATCCCGATGGCTACACTGACGACGACCCGCCGCCTGATCTGGATGAGTGGGCAGCCTTTCAGGTGTGGATGCGAACTGCAGGCCTGCCCACCTTCAGCAAGCTATATCAGCGCAACGACTCGGCCGCCTTGCAGTCCGGTACTTACCAGGTCGCAATCGATGATCGTAGGTGACCACTTACGCCCTTGAGTTTCCCTACTGACCCCTTTCAGTCTTCAATACTACCTTGTACAATGGCCACAAGTCCATCATCATCAGCACTCGAACCGTCATGGGAGGACGCAATCCCTTCCTGGGCATTGCCTACGTGGTTGTGGGTGGCGTTTGCATTCTCCTTGGCGCTGTCTTCACAGTCACTCATCTCATCCGACCCAGGTATGTCTCTCATTCATCACGTCTCGAGCTCTTTGCTGACATGATTGCAGAAAACTCGGTGATCACACCTATCTCTCCTGGAACAATGCTCCCGGATCCAAGGGCGGCCCCAGCTCGGCCGTTGCTTCCGGCCGCGAGCTCCGTCCTGGCGAGGCTTAGGTGGCTCGCGGCGATTCTCGCGCTCTCCTGCGAGCCCCCACGAGCCCGTCTGCGTCCATCTGGTCCCCCTCTAGCGCCGCAGGCAGTATTGCTATGCCTCCGGGGTCGACATTGGCTAGAGCGCGTGTGGTCTCTGACATCTGATGTCACGAAACCAAGCCGAACAAGATCGAGGCTGTGGTGGAAAAAGTGCAAACTTGATTCGATGATTTTTCTCGTATTTTTATAGCTCCATGTTTTTTGTATGATTACTCACTCGCAGCATCTTGACTGCCTAGTAGCCTGTTCTTGCGTTGCTTTCGAGGGTGTCTCTTTCGCCAGACACTTTCCATTTATATGCATGCGAGCCGTGCGAGTCTGGTCCTTTGTCTGTCCTTGGCAAGTCAATCAACAGACGTGAAAGACGGAGGACTTTTTGCTTCGTATCGTCACTGGGTAGGGAGTTGGGGCGCGTTGTAACTGGAACAATGATAGAATGAAATGGTTTTCTACGATATTAGAAATATCCCACTGTGGAATCAATGCCGAGGTCTCATGTGTTCTATGCTCATGCTAAACTACGATTGACCGTTCAAGCTTCTGGGTAGTCTTCAATGTAGATAGATGCTCGTCTGGATATGCCCTGAAATCGTGAATTATCTGTTACAACTACCCTAATCTGATCCTGATCGTCTCGAAGCTCGAAAGACATAAGGTTATGAATGGCCATGGGCAAATCGTCCCAAGAAACCACAGCCAGATAGCTGTGTGCCGCTCTCCCCTCATGTTCCCCTTTGAAAGGGGCTCGAGGGCTCAGTCATGCGGAGCAGCCAAAATGAAAATTTTAGTACAAATGGTAAGAAACCAAACCAATGCTATCGTTCTCCCTGTTCGCGCCGAAATCACTATTCGTCTTGTAAGGGGAGGCGTAAATACTACCCCTTTTAGCGCTTGCGCTGCTTCTTCTTACTGCCGCGATCTTCATCCTGCAACTGCATGGCATCATCGCGATCTCGCTTCTTTGCCTTGCGTTCCAGTTCGTCCCAATCCTCACCCTCATCTTCACTGTCGAGATCGGCGTCCTCATCCTCGTCATCACTAGCATTGCTTCCAAAGTCGGAATCCTCTTCGCTGGACTCGGACGCCTCGTCGAGCTCTTCGTCCTCAAGCTCAAAAGCCGACTCCTGCTCAGATTCATCCTCCCCGCCAGACGCATCCGAGTCAGCTGCCAAGAAGGACCAACCTCCGTCGACAAAGAACTGGTGTGTGTCTGCAGTGACGGTCTTCATGATGGTAGGCCAGTTGAGGTTCAGGGGACCCTCGGAGAAGGCAATGTCAGACGAGTCAAGATAATCCTTGACTTGGTCAAGGAACTCGACAGGAATGGTGTTGATGTGGTAGGGGGGTCGCGTAAAGTCCTTGAAGACGAAGACCATATCAAAGTTCTTCAGGCCAAACTGAACACGTTCCAAGTGCGCAATCTCAACCTCTTCGATCGTAATGACCATGAAAGGAGGCTCAACAACCTGCATCAAGCAGTCTGTGGTAGGCTGAACAAAGACATTGCTGCGGAATGGTACACCGTGGAATCCAAGGTCTCGGATGGGCATGTCAACCTCGATACCCTCGTTGCGGCCAGCCTCGGCAATCTTCTGAGCAAAGCCCTGGAACAGTCTGTCCAGTTCGGCTCTTCGGCGGCGTTCTTCCTGCTCTGCCTCAAACTCGTCCTCATCACCGTACCGGTACTTGCGCTTTCGGTTGCCCGTCTCGTCAAACTGGATGTCTGTCGCTTCTCGGTAAAACTGCAAATCCTTGGTCTTCTTTTTGTTGCCGACGATGATGGGGTCCTTAAGGTGGATATGAATGATGACAATCAACTCGTGCTGGCAGGGTTGGAAGAAGAGATGCTTGACGTTGGAGAACAGCACGTCCACTCGGTGCTGTGCGTTTAGTGGTGAGATATACCGAATACCGTTCTGGTGAATCTCGACCTTGCCAGGAACTCGCTTGCCTTCCATGGCGGGTCGAATATAAACATTATCCAGTACAGCCGGACGGCGGTCTAGTGTTTGGTTAGCATCATATTTGTCGAACACTCGAATTTTTGACTTACTTCTAATCTCCACCAGCTTGTCCTGCTCTACGACATCCTCCATGTCCTTCTTCTCCTGCTCCTTCTTGACCGCATCGCGCTTCATGTTAGAGATCTGAGTCGCTATTTCATTGTATCTCTCACCGTCAGCCGAACGGAAAGTCAGACTCCGGACGAAGTGGGCCGAGGCGTCCTCGAATGGCTGGTCATCCTTTCTTCCCACACCCTGGCCAGGTGACAAGAAGTTGATGCGAAGGAAGGAGAAGTCATTCTCGTCACTCTTGCTGGCGTTCTTGATAGTGTTGATGTGAAAAGGAACAGGACGTCCCATAATGGGCAAAACGACCGTGTTGTTCTTGACGTCAACAAGAACCTCGAGATTCTTGGACTTCAAGGGGAACTGGTTGTCTCTCTTGTAAGATTCGAAGCGCTTGAACTTCTTGACCTCACCACCGTTCTGGTCGCTTGTGGATTCCGAGAACCTCGCAAGGCCTTCCTTTTGCTTTTTAGACGCAAGCTCCCTTTGATGCTCACGTCGCTTCTTATCGGCGTCGTCGTTAGCGACCTGAGTCGTGCGCTCGGAGCGAAGTCTTGTGCTTGTGATGTTTTTAGTGGCAACAGCGCCAACGCGAGAATCCTTCCTCTCCTTCTTAGGGGCGGGTTCAGCCTCATCGTTCTCGTCTTTGAAAAAGAACGAGTTCGCATCAGCGCTTGTAGGAGCTTCGGCCGTGAAAACCACGGGCTCGGCGGATGTAACACGAATAGTGTCGGTGAGAACAAGAGCATACACCTTGCTGTTCTTGTCCTGGGGCTGAGGGTTCTCAATGTCCTGGAATCCTGTGTTGATAATGAGAGTCATGCCATCCTTCAAAACCCTTTGGTTTTTGCTGTTGAGCACGAGTGTGGGATCCTTATTCTCCAATCCAATGCCCCAACCAACATTTTTGAGGAAATGCTTCTCCATGTCTGGCTTCTTGCTCCTGATGATGCTCAGACCCTTATTGTACACATCCTTTGCTGCCATGCCATCTCGAATATCTTTGATGATGGTGTTGTGAATAAGGGTAAGAAGCTTGTAGCTGCTCTCTTGGGATTTGTTGGGATCAACCAAGTAGGTTCGTGCAATTGTGGAGCAGTACGATTTATACCGCAGACCCATGGCGGCAATGATGATGCCGGCGTGGAGGTTCTCGTCGTTGGGCTCGCCGGCGAACCGAAGGTCATACTTGCCACCACTCTGGATTGAGGGTCCCAGAATCCAGTCCAGCTGCGTTGGGTCCAGGTCTGAGGGAAGCTTTCCCTTGCTCGGAAGCTGCACGGTTTGCCAAAATTTGGTGTCGTCCAGCTTCTTGTCGACCTTGTCTGCGAGTGCCGAATGCTTCACCTTCTTCTCGGCGTCAAGAATATTGGACATTTCGTCGAGGAAGTACGGTGTCATCAAGGCCACGCAAGCCTTGGAAGCGGTTCGCATCGCTCGGAGTTCGCTCTCGTCCTTGACGGCGAAAGCATGGGTAGAAAGTGCAGTAGAAACATCAACCTGTGTGACATCCTTGCACTCGGCTGCAAACAGCTTCTTCCACTCTTCCACGAAGGGTCCTCGAGAGGTGTCCCTAGCAATCGTGCCGACCTTGTTCTGAAATTGCGAGCGGTTAGAAAACCCCGGGATGGAAAAATGTGTCGACTTACCCCTGCCTCCTTAATCTTGTCGGTTATCTTGATGAAGAGTTTCTCGTTCTCAGCTGCGTCTTTACCTCGCACAAGCACTTCGATCGGGAAACGGCCGCCTTTGAGCTGTTCGAGATGTTTCGCTAAGATATTGTCAGTGCCGTGAAACCCGCATGATTACCGCCGCTGTTGCCTACCCTTCTTCGCCGTTGTGAGTATGTACAACGTGTCCAGTGTAAATAGCATCAGGGTCGTCGGGAACTCGTACCCGAGCAGCCAAAACTATGTTCCTCGTCAGCATGTCCGTTTCGCGCTCAAGGTCGAGGGGATCGGGATCGCATACGTGAACCGCGTTATTCTTGTGAAATTCCGGGATCTCTTCGACCTTGCCCATGTTAATAACCATGGACTGGGCACCGCCAAAGAGCCCATCCTTGCTTCGAAGGTCATTCTTCCAGGCAGTCACAAAGTGCGAAATGCGCTCCTGGAAGAGCTTGCTGTCAATCTTGATCTCGGCCATCGTGGCTGATGGATGCGCGAGCGAGAGTGACGGGAGCTGAAGGGGCAAGAAGCTGGAGAGATCGTGACGACGCGAAAAAAGTGAGGTCCCGGTCGCGTTAATAGATCTAGATTGTAGCTCTCTGTCACGTGATTATGCGTAACGCGTTTTGCGATCCAAGCTCGACAGGATGGTTGCCTAAGTCTGACAGCGGGGTATATTAACGTTAAAACTTGAAAAGAAGAGGTATAGGATGGTCAATTAGTAAGTCTTGAAGAAAATGGTCTGTCTTGAAGATTTTGGTCCTTGTGTGTTTTTAAGGGCCCAAGATTGAGTGTCTTTAGCAACTGATGAGAGTGCGAATGGAGGTTAGAGTTGTTGGAGCAACGAGAGTGTATTTGAGGGCCCATACTTCATGAAAGCCACAGCTCGACATCGAATGCAGAGCGACCTCAATTCAGTACGTACTAACGTTAATTAATGAAGCGGAGTTTTCGCAACCCCAGTACGATGTATAACTGCGCAGAAAATGGATCGCGGTCACGTTGATTGCATTTCGCCAAGCGTCCATTTCAACTTATTTTTCTTTGTCATAACGTCATCTCAAGTCCGATAGCCATGAAGCAAGCATTCTGTGCTTCTTATTAATCTAATGTTGATGTGGGCTCGGATTTGAAACTATGTTGCCCCCTCGGATATCGATCTCGCATCTTTATCCGTGACCCAAATACCGTCTTGAATGCCGTAACCCACCGTCTCTCGGCGCCGGTTTTCGGTAAGTGGAGACTGGAGTTACGATGCTAACTAACTCGACCCCGCGCATATCCGGGAGAACGAATAACCAAAAGCGACCTTCGGGTTTCAGTATTTATGGCCTTGGTCTCCATATCCAGCAGTTATCAAGTTCCTCATCTAATTAGCATACTATCACATCTTAGCACCTCTCCCTGCCCTCCCTCTGTCGTCAAACCAAGACACTTCACTTACACCAAGTCTCAACCAACTACCCTGAACACGCCGCCATCATGAGAATACCCTACGTGCCAAACCCGCCTCCGACCAAGACCGAGGAAGAGGCCGCCATCGTGAAGCGAGTTGAAGAACGCCGCGCTCCTAGACCACTCCAGTCTCTGGATCTCGCACTCCTCCACTCCCCTGCCGTTGCCGACGGTTGGAACTCATTCCTTGGTGCTATCCGCACCAAGACTTCACTCAGCGATGACGTGCGCGAACTCGCCATCTCCCGCGTCGCCGTCTGCAACAAGGCGTGGTACGAGTGGAAACACCATGCACCGCTAGCCGTCAAGGGTGGTGTATCAGAGGATGGCCTCGAAGCGATCAAGCAGGATACCCTAGGTGATCGACCCGCTGCCCTGTCCGAGAAGCAATGGGCCGTCATACTCTACGCGGATGAGATGACGAGAAATGTTCACGTCAAAGATGAGACGTTTGATCACCTGCGGGAGCTTTTCAACGAGCAAGAAATCGTAGAACTTACAGCAACGGTAAGATGGTGTGAGCTGCCATAATTATTCAGATCTCAAAAGCGCTAACCCGAGACGCAGGTTGCATGCTATAACTGTGTGAGCCGCTTCTTGGTGGCTCTTGATGGTAAGTCCGAAATAGAAAAATCATGTTCACCTAAACTGAAACTAACAATGAGATAGTCGGGGAAAGGAATGGTACCGGCCCCGAAGCTGTTTCTGGTTATTGATGGAGGGCTGGGTCCTCCAAGTCTCCCAAGAACGGCAACGAAACAAGAAAGGGAAAATGCCATACAGAGTACGGTAGAGACCAACCGCACCAACTGAAAGGCAAAATGAAGAACTAGGAAATGCAAAAAGAAAAGCACCGAAGCTTAAGGCCACGGGAAAAAGGGTATCATCCCATCTACGCGAAGTGAAGTGGAATAAAGTCAAGTGAACCAAACTCCCCCAGTGCACACCCCCGCCTTCGCCATACGAACGCTTCATTAATCATCGCTCATCGAACCATGCCTCCAAACCTCGTAGAGAAGAGTCCAATGTCGTGTCGGACAAATGCTGTATCATAAATATGTTGGTGGTCATGGCCGTGCCAAAACGCCGTTATAATGCCCGTGCTATGCCGTCGCATGCAAAGGGCAACCTGTGAGAATTATGCCAAGTCGCTGTAACCGGATGCCAATACGTAAAGAAACCAAGGAGGACCTGACTGAAATGTCGCTTGCGGATCATGGAGTCTTTGAAAGAGACTGCGACATCGCCCGCTCAATCGAGGCGTGACGCTGTTGCATCTTGGGAGATGTTTGAAGCTCATGGACAACTCCCGCCCAGCCCTGACGAGAAGGCTTGGGAACAGGCTCCCGATGGCCGACGAGAGCCTGAGTTGTCAACCTCCGCAGCGGGGGACGGTTGAGGATGCCCTCCATAAGACCCTGGGGAAGAGCAGGACGAGCCGGTGTACTACGGAAGATAGGTGACTTTTCCAGGCTCTTCGGGACAGGGGGAGCAGGTGGTGGCTTTTCTATATTGGCGGTACCGTGTGCGACGACGCCCATGTAGACGACAAGGAAGCGCATGCGTAGCATATCGAGCCTGCGAACTCGATCCTCCAACCTCGATCGCTTTGACACCCAGAGTAGCCTGGCAGAATTCCTCAGCTCCATAGAGCCCTCCTCAACCAAGATGCCATTGAGATCCTCGCGCAAATCGTCGCCTGTCTTTTGGATCTCCCGCAGGAGCTGGGTCAAGCGGATCTTGTCCTCAAGGCGCTGGACCTTGGCGACGTCGCGATCATAGCTCTCATTTTCCTGAACAGAAAAATCGGCCGTGTCAACAAATGTTGAAATCTCGTGCGGCGCCGCGCGGTAGGCCGCTGTATGGACGGATACGATCTGAGCGAGGACCACGATGGAGAGTAAAAGTGCGGTCAAAATGAGGATGATAGCCCACTGCAGCGAGCTGGACTCGGCCATGGTTGAGCGCAGCGTCTAGCAGGTCGAGTTGGTGGGTGAAACTATCGCGCATGGTCCTTGGGTGTCTGTGAGGAAGGGAAAGGGAGCAGAGGGAGAGAGGATCGGCGGCGCACAAGATAACTGGGACAGGAGTGAATGACGGAGGGCAGCGGCAGCCAAAGCGCAACCGCTTCTGCAGTTTGTGTGCGCTCTAATTAGCCACTGCGCTCGCGCAAGCCGAACTGCTAGATTCGTCCGAAGCGGCGGTGTTCGTCCACTCGGCGTGGATGGCTGGGGACGAAGTAACCCCTGTAGCTGCAGCTAAAAGAGCCCAGAGACAGCCCAGGACAGGGCAGCCATCACATGGCATATGGGATGTGCGACATATGTTTTGCTGAGACCGGCCCCTCAACCCGGGAGGGGCTGAGCCGTTGAGCAGCAGAGCGGAAGTGGCGTGCGAGGAAAGGGGGAAGAAGGACGGTGAAGATCTCGTGATGTTGAGCCTGGTGGTTTACACGTAACGTTAACATCTAACTACTGCTTAACAAGACTGTACCTAAAGAGGATGCGCAGTAAGGCTCGCTGTAGATTGGCAGCTTCACAGAGCTAATGCTGCGTTGATGAACCGCCCAGCGGGTTCTCGATGGCATTGGCACATTGGAGTGCATTCCGGGTGGACTATCTGCAGCCTGTGCCCCCAACGGTTGGATGTGACCAGTTCTCCCAGGGCCACTATCGCTAGGCCATTCCAGTACGTAGTGTCTCGGTTATTGAGGAGTCAACGAGATGGGTCTCAGTTTTTTGGTCTTAGGGTTTGGAAGAGTCGCGGTGGATCTATGGATAGGGTTTTGAATTTTTTGACTTGCTGTGGAAATGAATGTGCTCTCTACTATTCGAAATGCCGTAAAACCATCAATGGAGTCAGAAGGAAGTTGGTGTTGAGGATACTGTAAGTTATGGAACGTAGAGGAAATAGACTTGGTTTATGGTTAGTGCCAAGGACTCGTGTGCCCGCCCAAACAAAAATCGCCTGTTCATCGGCCCGCTGAACTTGCGTTCGCTGACGCATGGTGCCAATCATTCTCATCAGCTTTCTTCGTTGACTTCATCGTGCCCCGTACCTGCGCTCGTCTTGCAGCTTGTCGGAACTACCAGATCTTTCCCCCGCGTCAATCTAATATAATATCTTTAACCATCAACCATCATCACCATCGTCTTCAGTGACCGCACAGCTCATGGCGACAACGACAGCGACGGCGGCTGCGGACCCCGCGGCGCAAGCGCATCAATTTCCCCTCCCCAAGATCCTCGAATACCCCGCGTCGACCCCGCCAATCCTCATCACACAGGGCGCTGAGGGCCGTCTCTACCAAACCACGTACCTACTCCCCGACATTCCCTGCGCACTAAAGTATCGCCCTCCCAAACCATGGCGACACCCGACGCTTGATCAGCGGCTCACGCGACACCGGATCTTGTCAGAGGCCCGTATTCTCGCAAAGTGCCGTCGCGATGGCGTCCGGGTGCCAGCTGTCTACGCCGTGGACGAAGCTGCTGGCTGGTTAATGCTGGAATGGATACACGGGGGACCTGTACGCAAGAGCATCAACGAGCGGCTCGGTAACCGCACAGAGGGTATTGAGAATGATGCCGAGTTGAAGGGCCTGATGGCACAGATTGGCACTGCTATTGGGAACATGCACAAGGTTGGTGTTGTGCATGGGGACCTAACGACCAGCAACATGATGCTGGCCCCCCCGACCGACCCCGAGAACCAGAACCCTCTGGACGGGGAACTTGTGATCATTGATCTTGGTCTTGCGAGTGGAAGTATATCGGACGAAGACCGGGCGGTAGATCTCTACGTGTTGGAGAGAGCATTCGGCAGTACCCATCCACGTGCTGAATGCCTCTTCCCAGCGTTGCTCGACGCTTATGGCCAGACATTTAAGCAGGCCAAGATCGTGCTCAAAAAGCTAGAGGACGTCCGGATGAGAGGTCGCAAACGAAGCATGCTGGGATAAACGAAAAAAGAAAAAGAAAAAAAAAATAGGCCGGCTCGCAGCCAATTTCCCTGTCATAGTGTCTAAACTCCGTGTGTTTGATGCTCGCTGTTTTTGCAAAAACCCAATGGACCCAGGATCCTACCACAGCCCAACAACGTGGTATCAGATATACTCGGAAATCTCCTAATCCACCCTCTCTTTTTCATTTCTTCTGACTGCTCCAGCCATCTCTTGCAGCTATGATTCAACCAACTCCGCACCCGCAAAATACCCCTTGTTCTCTATGACGCCTCGATCCTGGACAAATGCTGTGTATCGCACAACCCATTCAGGCACAATTTCTCCAGCCAAACCGGCGCCGTTGTTTGCGGGATCGGCAAGGAGGCCTGCGCCCCTGGTTCCATGACTGAGAAGCTCACGTAGGGTCCCGTGGGGAAGGATATCGGTGCAGTCGCTGTGAACATGTAACTCCACGCCCTCCTCTTCGGCCAGCTTCTTGAGCGGCGGTGGGACATCGCAGCAGTCGCGCAGGTTGATCTGATCAATGACGGGCCGTATAGTTGCGCGCTTGATAAAAGCGCCGAGCCTCTCACTCCCGAATTCAGACACGGCCAGCCGCTTGACGAGACCCTGCTTGTGGAGTCCCTCAAATACCTTCCATGTCGTAAGCTCGTCCTCCAAGTTGCCCTGCTGAGCGTTGGCCTTGTCTGCCTCCCATTCGCAGTTTCCCTCAAACGACATGCCAGGGAATGATACTATTAGCAGGTCAATGGTCTGAATGCCGAGCTCCCTCTGGACTAGTTCCAACGCCTCCTTGGCGAACTGTTCCCGCCTAGCCACGGGTGTTCCAGGGAGGAGGAAGAGTTTCACGGTTATCTCATATTGATCCGACTCCTCACGCAGGCCTGCGGCTTGCCAGTTGATGCGGGGGACGTAGAGCGCATCGCCCTGACGCTCCGTCCAGAGCTCCGCGGCCGTGTTGTTGCCATTGGGCACATTGCCGTTCACGAAGCCGTTGGTGCTGGGCGCATAAGTTGCATAGTCGCGCTGAGCTTCGACAAAGTTGTCGCGTAGAGAATTGACGAGTTCGAGATTGGATTTACCGTGACCGGGCTTGCGAATAATGGAGGGGCCTGCCGACATGACATTGCTGGAGAGAGGGGTTTGTCAGCACATCAAGCAGCGCACACAAGTCGGAGAATACGTACGCCGTGGAGAGGATGAGTTTCGTCATTATAGCAATAGACAAGCAAAGCAAGAATATGTAATCAAGAATGGAACAGGAGGAGAAATATCGACAGTCAAAGAAACTGAACAGTTGGAGGCAGAACAAGGTTGAAAAATTTCGGCGTCGGCGTCTTCAAGGCGTAAACTCGGAGACGGCAGGCTGCAATAGTCTGGTCTTATCAAGGTGCGCCCGGGGCTAGACGAGTTAGCTCCCTCTTACAGCTTTCCCGGCTCTGAACGGACCTTTGGGAGCACTGAATCCAGGATTAAACGTGGGGGAGAACGGAAGGGAACATTAGTAATATTGCTTGAGAGTGGACGCAGAGTTATGGAATCACAAAATGTGCCTTATCAGATGGAAGGGGATAAAGGATGGACCATTGAGCGATGGGATCATGGATAGTATGAGGCTTTAAGAGCCCTAGGTAGTGAAGTCGATAACTGACATCAGTGGGAGCGCATAGTCGCGTGCTTCAAGACGGTGATGGGCAATATGACGATTCATCCTTTTACATTGATATCCTGACGCGGGGTTCGGAGTGCTCTGTCCGGAGCCACGGCTTGGCCGTTGAATCATGGCTGTAGGTCATCCTCCCGTTGTCTTTTTTTGGTGCAGCTAATTATTATGGCAGGTCGCTATGACTGACCTGTCACCCACTGGAACCACTGAAGACTGGATCTCATGCCGCCCGGGCGCTGACTCGCTGCTAAGACGGGTCAGCGTGGATTGGCGGATTGGCTGGAGCCTGGGCAACCATGGCAGCATGGGCAGGCAGCTCGTCACCCACCCGCCGAAATTGCTTCCGTGTCCACCTTTGAAGCCAGAATTGCATCTCATCAACCGCTTCGCTTGAATTGTCTACCTGCTTCATCCTGCACGTCTCCAAGCAGGCTCGGCGACGTGAAACCGAACCACGATGGCGATCCAGTATGCTCCTCCACTGCTGCTCGCCCGTTTCCGGTCGCTGACGCAGAGTTAACTCAGATACCTTATTCTCCTGTCTCGCCAGGGCAAAGTGGTGCGTCTTGATGCTCGCATGCCTCGGCCAAAAGCATGCCGTCACTGACCAGTCTTCACAGCGTCTTGCTAAATGGTTCACCACGCTCTCTCCTAGAGATAAGGCCAAGATCGTCAAGGACGTTTCGCAACTCGTGTTGGCTCGTCGGACACGCATGTGCAACTTTCTCGAGTATAAGGGTCAGTTTCATCGCGCCCCTTTGTTTGGGTGGACAGCGCTGACTTTCCATGCCAGACACCAAGATTGTGTACCGTCGTTATGCCTCGCTCTTCTTTATTGCGGGATGTTCTTCGGAAGACAACGAGCTGATTTCTCTCGAAATCATCCACCGATACGTCGAACAGATGGACAAGTACTACGGCAACGTCTGCGAGCTTGATATCATCTTCTCCTTCACCAAGGCCTACTACATCCTCGACGAGCTTCTCCTCGCTGGCGAGCTGCAGGAGAGCAGCAAGAAGAACGTCCTCCGCTGCATCGGACAACAAGACTCTCTTGAAGATATGGAGGTGAGTTCTTAGGCTTGGGTCATGTCTAGCTTGACCACTGTGAAGTCTCGTTTTGGCCCGGCAACACCCAACAGCATCGCCACATGACAACTGACGCCAATGCCCCAACAAGGTCGATGACGAAGTCACCAAGATTATGTAGAGCCTCACGCGACGATGACCTTAGTGGCTGCCCAGCACCGAATCGACCCTAGTACGAAATATGCGAACGTCCGAACGAAACCCTACGTATGCGTTTATACAGAGAGATTTGATGTGTTTGTGAGTTGATCGAGGATTGACTTTGGATCAACAGGCTTCGGATCAAGTATTGGAATCGCTCGAGAATGCGGGACTGCTGTAATGGGGAAGTCTCAGGCGGCTGAGCATCTCTTCGATGGGAAGAGAGGACACGCATGTTTACATCGTGGGAACCGGCGCAGGTGGTGTTTGGGGAGTATTAGGCCGAGGCGGCCTTGTTTTGTAGATCTTTGACGGTGGAAAACCACCTTCTTTCATATCAAGAGATGAGGCCTCAGGGCGATGCAGTCGCGACATATGCGGCCGACCGCGCAAGGGAACAGCAGCCAGACGTCGAGCCACTACCAAACGAATCTCAAGCAGCCAACAGAAGACGACAAACATTCTTTGACGGCAAGCAGAAGGGCTGTTCCGGCTTTCAGTGTATCGAATGCAGCCGGCACACGCCATTGAGGTGAGATATCGGACTTTGGCACGTTGGCTTTCCTTGCGCGCTCGACGATCCCGACCTGGCATTACTCTATCGGGGCATTTTGCATCCAGAATCAAGAGAATGCGATTGACCTCATCTTGACCTTTTCTCCTCCATTGACGCTGGACCTTGACTGAATACCTGACCTAGTGCGCAAAAGAAGATGGACCATGATAGCGCAAGATGTCGGCTCGTGGTTTCAGATTCGAGTCCCATTCGCTGTTATTTCGTCACCAGAAAGGGATCCCCACCCCCTTATTCCGTTCCCCTCTGCTGAGCTTCCAGATTCACACCATGAGCATGGAGCAATCAATTGGATTGGAAGCTGAACTCTGAGCAATTGGTAAAGATCAGGAATTTGGGTCGCCTGGATCCCTGGTCTTAGAGCCACGAGGTGAAGCATGAGATAGCAGACATGGGCTGACAAGGGGGGCCCTCCTCCCCGCGGGCTAACTAGCAAGCCAGCCGAAGCCAAGGAATGGGAATACCGAGAACAGCTGGCGCGATCCCGGAAGTTCCTGGTTGCTACTGATAGTGCATTTTAGTTAGTGATCTCGTGGTTGGCTGCTCGCGACACATCAGATCACACCTTGATACAGGCAACGCATCCTGCACCCGGCGATTTCCATCCATCCCTACCTTAATCATTCAATTGCCGCCCTTCATCATTGTCTCCCCTCTTCTTCCTGTGCACTCGTGTCACATCCGGCCTTTCAGCTTACGAACACTATTTCACCCCAACAGCATCATTCTTTGTGTCCTTCTGTCATCGTCATAACCGATACCGAGTTAATTGACTTGGAGTTGACTTCCCCCTTCGAGAGTCTCTCATTCATCCACGAACCCTTGCTAAGATCGCGTTTATCGCCATCTTACAAGCTATCTTGACTCACAGGGTCCTCCCCGAGTAACCCGACCGCATTTGCTTACCTGGTACTCCGTACCGCGCACCTTCCCCTCAACGGCCCCTGGCTCCGACGATCATCTACTCCGACTTCCTCAATCAATCACGCCTGTTATCTCTACCAAAACACCAACATACGCAGCTAATATCGCCCATATCCCCTCCTTGCGATCAGCTTCACATCGATTTGCGCCTTGACTGCGCGCATCGGATTCGCATCATCATTCTCACGCCGACAACGCTCTCCTGCCGACTGGGGCCACACCCCCGACTCCACGCTGACGCAATCTGTTCCCTCCCGACCGAACGGGCTCTCAATCTGTCGCATCGCCGCAATCAACGCCCAGCGCATCAACAACACGGCTTCTCTACCGCATTACCGTATCGGAGCCATTTTGCTCCTTAGCCATCAGCATGAAGGTAGACGACCTCAAAAGCCCGCGACTATTGGCTACCTCCGCTGACACGACAACTATAGTATCTACCAGTCCAAGACTTCGAAGCGGTGACAAGCGCGCTTAACTTCAACACACCCGACTGCAACGTTACGGGCGGATGTGATCTATACACCACCAAGTCGACAGGTTCCGACAAGAAGCTCTACAAGAACATCGACAAGGACCTAAATTCACAACATGAAGCCCTCCTTAAGCTTGGCGCCAGCCTATCACCCCCCGAGCGCGCGCACATGCTTGCTACTTCACCTAGCATGCAGCTGTTTTCACACTCGAGTGCCTTCGGCCCCTTGTCCGATCTCTCAAGTCGACGCACGTTCGCATACCTGATCGCGACTCTGAATGCGAGTCACCCGCACTACGACTTTTCTCATGTCCTCCGACCCAACGACTTCAAGCGCGAGCGAAATCTGCGCCGCGTCATGATCAATCTTGACTCCATCCTTCAAAACGTGAGGCCGAATTTCGAACCCAAGTCGCTCGGCTCCTCTCTAGGCACCGAGACAAGCTCTATATGGGGACCTCAATGCTGGTCACTGATCGATAAGGAAATGCACCTTAACGAGTGCACGATCTTCAGCTACCGCCCCGACACCGACCCTTTTGAGGAGGACGAGAGTGCTATCTGGGCTTCTCACTACTTTTTCTTCAATCGAGGTCTGAAGCGCGTCGCCTACCTCTATGTGCGCGTTGTGCCCGTCATCTCATCGCACAGCCCAAATCTCCGACCCATGGATCTAGCCAGGAATCACGGCAATCGTCAGGAACTCGAGTCAGCTGGTGCTCAAAAGCGTGCCAATTACTGGCTTGGTGATAGGGATGCCGAGCTGGTACCCTATAACGAAGACGATGAGGATCTTAACGATGATGGTCTCTTCTGGAATCGCGGAGAAGACGGCGACTTGGTTGCCTATTCCGACGATGAATTTGATGAAGATGTTGATGATATGGACATGCTCGACGGAAGCCCTGAGAGGTTTATGAGTGAGGACATTGCAGGCCGAATGGAGATTTAGAGCCAACTTCACTGAAGCCGTCAGTATGCCCTTACCGATTAAAGCTGCCCTCTTCCCAAGCAGCTTTCCCATCCTGGTCACATCGACATTTTCATTGCTTTCTTGCACACTACTTCAACATACAAATACCGTCTTAATCTTAACCGCGGTTATCTGCGTCTTACAAACTCAACGGGGAGAAGGCTAGATGGAACACGACTTCTCCCGCTCTACTACTCCGTTCCTCAACTTATGGGCATTCTCTTATTTCCTTACACTCGACTTTATCTGTTATGAAGGCGTGGCGCCTGGGCAAGCTTCTGGTCGGTGAGAGCGGCTGGGATTCCGCGACATGAGGCGTTTCCGGGGCCCGTTTTCCCACGCGCGGTGATATGTGTATGCTTCTGGTTTTCGGTCTGTTTCTGGCTTTCTCTTTTCGTTTATTCTCGTACCTTTCCCTTTCGACATATTTCCGCAGTGTCTTACTTTTTTTCGTTTCACCTCTTGTCTTACCTTGATTTTCAACCGAGGCGGTCCTGCGTGGGGGGTTATCATGGAAGCTCCTACGAGCCTGGGGTTTTCGGTAAGGGAATGGCGTGGGGATGGTGGCTGGTTTGCCCAACAATAACGGGCGAAGTGGGATGAACTTTGATAAGTTTGACGAAGTAAATGATGGGGCAGAGGAATGTCTACGCGTTGGTCAGGCTATGCTTTTTTTTGTTTTGTTACGGGATTGATAACCAAAAATCCACGATTTCAAGTCACCAAGTCGGCCGTAAAATTGACCAAGAAGTGATCTGCCTGTAAAGGGGAAACGGATGATATCGCAACCCCTTAAAGTATCAAATTTCTAGCATCCTTTTGTGCAAGATCGTGTGGGTTTGGGTCTTGGAAATCAAGCTCCGTCTTATCATCCGCAGCCTCATCCCTCTCCATTCCTTCCACGTAAAAACATGCATGTTGGAAATTCGGTTGACATCGAGCACATCAAGTCTATAAAGTATAGAGTTCTTGTTCATCTTCGCCTCAGTATTATGCGATTACATACTGAATAGGTGGATATATATACGCCTCTTCCGTCCTTCTCTCTCTCTGCCTTGTCTCGCATAATCTTTCAACGTCTTGCAGAGCGCTGTAATCTCGAATTCCCCCCTCTTCGTCCGCTCTTCTTTACTTGCCACTCTTCCTTCTTTGGCAGTCCATGCCATATATCGCAAAAGTGGAATAAAATTACAATAAAGAAAAAAAACAAGAGACAAGCGTATGTACCTGATGCATGCGGGTCTGTATGCGATTGAGAAGCGGAAGAAGGAAAAGGGAGAGCGAGTAAAAGTAGTAAGAGGTTGAACAAGCAACCAGAACAGCTCCAGACCCGCGGAAAGATGGAAGAAACTTGAATGATCTGAATGATTCCGTGACGCCTATGGGTTCTTGTTTTTTTCCTGTCACCCCCCAATAATGAGAAATAGAAATCCCAACACCAAAGACGAGACGTCCTCCCTTGTACACTTTTGAAGCTTGAAAACAGATAGATGGGTAGTGAAAATGGGTTTGATGGGTGTAGAGGGAATTAAGCCCTGGTATGAAACGTGTGAGCGTGAGAAGCCGCTCTCCTATCGTAAAGGGGCCATGCCTGTTTTCGTTCTCTTCGTGTTGTATTGTATACGCTCAAACTCAACAAAATTTGTGAGATTAGCCAGCATATGTCATGATATGGGCGTGTCAAGGCCTCATCCCTCCTTTTCTCTAATGGCGCCAGTCTGGTCCTCGGTCTGCGGCTGGGGTGCGTTCGGCTGGATTGCGTTTCCATTAATTCTCGCTGTTGGTTTCACCGACGGAGACCGCTTTTCGTTCTCCGGCTCCTCAGGAATCGTGGCAAACTTCTTGAGGACCTGCTTGAGAGCCGGTCTTCGAATGGGCTTGGAGAGGAACTCATCCATGCCAGAGTCCATGCATTCCTTGACGTTGCTCTCCTCGGAAAATGCCGTCAGGGCGACGATGGGAGACGTATATCCCATTTCACGAATGAGGCGGGTACTTTGTAGACCGTCAAGATTCGGCATCTGAACATCCATAAAGATAACATCGAAAGCCTGGTTCTTCTCCATTGTAGCTTTAACCAGCTCGTAGGCTTCCTGACCATCCTTGGCGATCGTCACATCGTAGACAGCCTCAAGCTTGAGCATTCGGCTTACAACCTCAATATTGGTGTTGTTGTCGTCTGCGACCAGAACGCGCAGCTTGCCTTGGCCGCCTTTATTGGCCATAGCCCGGCCGATCTCGGCCATCTGCTGATTGGTACTCCTTGACGCTGGAGGATCAGCAGCGAAGTACGGTTGACTAAGGCCGACCAATCGAGGCTGGGGATTGAGAGCGCTGGTAGACTTGTTGGTCTCAGTCGCGGGCTTTGGGGGATTGGGGGCGCGTTGTGGTTCTATATCGGTAGCATCTACACTGGCTGGTCGAGATTTCACACTGCTCGAAGCAGTGCTTGAAGTCCTGGATCTAATAATAAGTCATAATGTACCTCTGAAGTTGGCGGGGAGTTACGTACCTATCCTTGACGTATTTGAGCGGAATTTGCATTGTAAATGTCGTGCCGACGCCCACTGTACTCTGCAGCGTTATCGTGCCGCCCATCAGGCCAGCCAGTTGGTGACAGATACTTAGACCAAGGCCAGTACCACCGAACTTCTTGCTTAGGCCAAGGTCTCCCTGGACGAATGGCTCAAAGACCTTCTGCTGCATGTGCTCAGGGATTCCAGGGCCGGTGTCCTGGACATCAAACTCGAATACGTATGCTCTTGCTCCGGGCGGCGGGGGTGTGGGCGATCGCTCGCGGACTTGCACATGAGGAGTTGCCTTCGGATCCATAGGGTTGATGGAGAGGGCAGTGCCAGTGCCGTTGAACCGCGTGGCCGAGTTACGACCGGAGTTGCGACCGGAATTGATACCACCCGAGCTATTTGAATGCGTAGGGCTGGCAGCTCCGCGGGTACGAGTTCGTCCAGTACGCGAGTTGTTTCTTGAGTTCTTGGAGAAGGAGGACGTCCGACTCTCGTTTTCATGAAGTGATTCTGCGTCCCCGAGACACTTTATGCGGACGGAGACACTTCCATTGTGAGGCGTAAACTTTAGACTGTTGCTGACCAAGTTGATAATGACCTGAAGTATTCGGTGTTGGTCGCCCCAGAGGCACATGTCTTTGAGTCGACCGGTTCCATGAGGGCCCAGGGCTGGCAGCTTCGTCTCTGTGCCGGACCGGTCGGGGCTGGTGCTGGAATCGATGTTTCCGGCGCCGATAAACTCGACCGAAAAGTTGATCTTTCCTTCTCTCACCTGCTTGTCGAAGATAGTAAGGATCTGGGATCGGATGTCGGCAAGGCGGAACTCTCTCAGCTCAAGACTCAGTTGCTGACCAATCTGGTTCTTGGAGAAGCTCAGAAGATCCTCCAAAAGATGCAGCAGCAAGTCGCCCGACTTGTAGAGAGTCTTGAGGGATTGCTTAATCCTGACCAGGTCGTTCTCTTCCATGCAGACGGCGCACATGCCGAGAATTCCGTTGAGCGGAGTCTTGAGCTCGTGAGAAATGTTCGCGATGAAAAGTGTCTTGCTCTCATTGGCAGCCTCGGCAGCTTTTTTGCTCTCCTCCAGCTCCCTCGTACGTTCAGCCACCTTCACCTCGAGTCCGAGGTACTGCTTCACCAATTCGTCACTCATGTCGTTGAAAGTTCGTGTGAGTTCGGTAAGCTCATCGGTGACAAAGTGGTTTCGGTCGTCCACCTTGCCAGGTATCTTGAACATCCGACGAGCTACATCTCGGCTCGAGCTTGGCTTATTGCTCTTTCCCTGCATCCGCCGCACAAATTTGGTCCACGGCCCCCTCTTCCTCGATCTTCGAGATATATCCCCAGAGCTCGGTAGCCCGTCCTCGTCCTCCGATTCGGAATCGACAAATGACTCTTCGTATCCTGGGGGGTTAACAGATTTCTCGGTGGCCGCCTTGAGTTTCCGAATCGGCAAGACGCTCAGATGAGCACAAGGAAAGATTAGAAGTATTATGAAGCCAACAGTGCCGAAGACTGTGCCGAGGAGGATGTTCCGCAAAGTATCGATTGGTTCGTAAGCCTCCCATTTGGCTTTCTCAACAATGACAGTCCAGTTGACCAAAGGAGTCTGAGTTCGCGCAAAACCAACAGCAACGTGGGCTCCCTGCTCATTGCGGGTATTAATCATGGCGCTAGCATTATTGACAGTATTATACTGTTTGGTAACAGAATCCCAGGCGGCCGGGTAACTCCTGACGGGAAAAGCCTTGTTGCCGGAGTCGGAATCAAACATGTAGACATTGTGACGATCCTTGTGTTCGCTAGGAGTCTTTGGAGGGAGGATGAATTTCACCTCGATGTCGCCAAATTCTTCTCGGTTAGGGAGATAGGTTGCATTGCTTGCGGGAAAAGAGGCGTTGAAGCGATTTGAGCGTTCGGTAGGGCCAATAAGTAAGACAGACCCTGACTTGCCCAGCCCTTCTCGAGATTCCTGGACTTGTGTAAGTGATTCGGCGAGGGTGACTACTGTCATGTAGCCAAGGATAAAGGTGTCGTTGTTAGCCCGGATGGGAACCGTTACCGATAGGAGAGAAGCCGTCTCGTTCAAAACAAGAGGGCCAAGTAGTAGACCACCATTTTGATAGATACGGACGCCCGGGAAGGCCTCAGCAGCAACAGCAGTAGTGTTATTCCTGACCGTATTCGGGTGTCCAAGGTCGATATAGGTAATGTTGGGGAAAAGGCCGCGAGGGTAGCCCTGTTCTGAATCGCCAAGGCGGACCTTATCGCCAGAGGGGCTAGTGTAGGGCAACACAACATCGGTAACGTTGGGAGCTGTAACATTCAATAGGCCTCCATTAGAGGCACCTGTTTGATTCCTCGAATACAATCTCATCTGTAGTAGGCCTGTAGATGTGCCTACAGCAAGTGCACTTTCCAAGTCCGTGTAGGCTACGTCCCAGTCACGCTCGCCGGTTTGGTAGAAATTGGTAAGCGCAGCCTGCACGAGAAGACGAGATGCGATGGTTATGCAGGTGTTTTGGATAAGGTCAAGCTCTGCGGAGATGCGGGAGGCTTTGAGGGATGCCGTGAGCGTTAGGCCCTCGCGCTCGACGTCGACGACGAAGCGGTTGACATAGATCCATGTTGGTATGGAGACAACGGCTAGAGCAATAAGAACGGCGAGGAGGACGAGGGCTGCGAGCTGCTCGCGAATGGCGATCCGCATGGTAGGCAGGCTAGAGAGAAGAATGCGAGGGCCGAACGTGGCGACGCGGCATTGTTGTGTCGTTCAATTCGGATGATACAGGGCGCGGGACGAAAGAGTCGTGCTCGATGGTGGGCTCAGGACGATGAGCTTTGGGGAAGGTTGGCTGGAATGGGAGCTTGACGATGCCCTTGCCGTGTGATGGCCTCGAAGAGGGCGAATCGTATTCAATATCGTCGTCTTTGGCCGGCGTATGTTTGGTAAACGAGAGATGGTCGGGGTCTGCGGTCGCGGAGGGACGTTGCAGTTTGTGGATCGACGATCGACAAACCGACCAAGGGAGGCGAAAGAGAGTGGGAGACGTGCCTCTGTCGTGGCGTGCTGACTCGGGCTTCCCGAGGTTGTGGTTCTTCAATAACGACTAACAAGTAGTAAGAGGAGAGTCGGATTGTCCGATTCTATCCTCTCTATGCCTTGATCCCGTGTGAGTTTTTGGTCTCGCTCAGCTGAAAACGGGAATTGGCAGCCGCATTTGGCGGAGGCGAGGACTGGGGACGGGAGAGCTGGGGGCGGATTGGAGATTGGAGAGGGAGAAGAATGAGAAAGGGTAGCGATCGACGGAGTTTCGGGCTCGGGCTGGGGGACGTGGGACCGCGCCGTGGGCAGCAAAGCTTGGCTTTTTTGGATGGATGCACCATGGAGAAGCGACAACGCGTAAAAGCGACATGGAAGAGAGAGGGGGGATACTCCGTAGAATGTAGAATGGATGTCAACGTACCGACAGCTCAGTGCCTTGGTCTGCTAAGAGCGGCAGCTTTACAATATCCGACGCTATCTTGAGGGCAGAATCCCAGACAACCGGCAAGGTTATTCTGCTGATGGCAGAGTCGAGATGCTTACCTACCTAGGTAGGTAGTTAACTGAACAGTTGGAAAAGAGTGATGGGATCTGGATGGGAGAACGAGAATACGGGTAGGTAGCAGCGCGGGGGGCTACATGGAGTCTAGCGCTAGTTATGCTCTTAGTGAGCTGCAGTGGAGGTGGTGGTAATTGCTCAGTGGACAGTGGAACCTTGCGAGATGGATGCATGGAGCTCGATAGTTAGTTAGGTTGCAGACGAAACCAGCTGAGGATCTAACAGTTAATGGGCCGCTGTTGCCAGGTCTCCTCTCACGATACGGAGTACCTAGGTAGTGCTTGATTATTAAGTAGTCAGTAGATTCACAAGATTAGGTTCCAGCAAGCGAAGAAACAAACTCGAACTGGTTCAACTCGGCTGCGGGTGATGAACGTGCATCACGTAACAGAAAGGGCAGTGATCACCGATAACCATGCTCCATCTCGACCATCGAGTAGATCAAGTTACATGAGTTACATGGAATGGAAGGGCACAGGACAGGTCTAGCTAGCGCGGGGGTGCGATGCTTTCCGCTGACAGTGGAGGCCTTGTGATATTGATGGTAGGTACGTACCGCTATTCGGTATTTATAAATCTGCCGCGTCAATTAACGTTGTGGAAAACTGACTACGGAGTATGTAGTAGCTTACTGAATGTGCTGTACCTACCTACCTACCCATCTAGCCATCTCTTGTCTCTTGTCTTGACCATGATGTGCTGTTGTCTAGGAACCGTTGTCGCGCTATTGAAACCTGCTCCACCCAGCAACATGGGCAAAGGAGGATTGTCCGGATTGTCCGGGGAGACATGCCCAGACGATGGGTCTCGTTGGTCCCGCTGAATTTACCTAAGGTAGGCTGCTAACTAACTAACTAGTCAGGACGCGAAGCACAGGGGTTATCCTCCAGTTCCACCTGGATACCTGGTGATAACTGCCTAGAGCAAAGCAGTTAGCTGACAGTGATTTAAGAGTTGATTTTTAAGCTATCTTTATGAAGAAAAGAGAATGGCTCGCTCAGCTCAGACCTCGACAGTGAGGCCATCGAGCAGATATCATCACCGTCCGTGGTACGAACCCTTGCTCCGTTAATTTTAAGATACGGAGCAAAACTGCGGCCCCCGGGTAAAACGATAATAGCGGGCCCCCGACCAGGCCAAGCTTTTCTTACCTACCTTACAGTAGATCTGATTTTCGACGGCGGATCGGCCTCTTTTCCTCCTCTATCGTCGATCCACCTTGGCTATTACTCCGTCCTCTATAGATAGATGATACGATAGCAAAACAGCCATACACCGTTCTGTCGATAGTTAAGCTTATACAAGGTAAATGTTATACAACACCTGTATTGACAGCGCGACTATCTATTACTTATTAGTTCTCGTTGATAGAGTTGTCTAGGTGCTCCCAAGGTTTGTTTAGTAACGCACCGTGGCTCTGCGCCGGAATGCATTCTAGCATGGCCGTTGCAAACTTGCACATCTTAGAAAAGCCGTGAATCCATCCGTCTCATTCCACAAGCGCCCCAAAATGTCATGCCGTCAACCAATTATCCCTTCCCAGTGTCAACCCTGCATATTTCCTGCTTGAATCCTCCATGCTCCATCCATGCCTCGCGGGATTGGCGAATCCCCTGTCCATGTCACATGGCGCGACCCTGTTGCCCCCTCTGCTTAACCGTCGTTACTGGGTTCCTGGTTAATTCAGTGGTTCCTATTCTTCGCTATACCTAACCTTATGTTACGGTAATTATATCCTCTATGAGTGGCCCTCATTCTTTCTTTCGGCCGCCTCGGCTCTATTCAGCCCTCTATTACGTTAACTAGTATCTTTCTATGATCCAGCGCGATCGCTCCTTGTCTCCCATTTTCTCTAACATGTCCGTCTCAGCCTTTTTGACATCAACGTACCGGCGCACCAGCGCCGAGCCTAGCAGCTCACATAACTCGGTATCCTGCACCAACGCCTCCAGCCCTTCATGGATGCTCTTGGGAAGCCTGTTGTGGATGTTGAGTTTCTCGCGGTCGGCCAAAGACAGCTGCGCTGGATCTTGGGCGCAGTCTCCCCAGACCAGCTCTTCCATATCTGCGACGCCCTTTGTACCCGCCAGCAGAACCGCAGACAGGGCCAGATACGGGTTCGCCAGCCCGTCGATGCACTTGAGCTCCCAGTGACTTCCTTGTATCTTTCGTAGCGGTACCTCGCGGTTCTGCGTACCCCATGTCACCCAGGTCCCGCCAGCCCAGCAACCGTCCAGAACGCGCTCGTAACTGACCATGTTGCTGTACGTAAATGCCGTTATGGCCCGGAGATGCTTCAGTACGCCAGCGTAGAACGGCTCGTACACCTCCTCGCTCTCCCCCTTGGACGACGAGATGGACATGTGGACATGCGCTGCCGTTCCGCAGGCCATGGCATATGGCTTGGGGTGGAGAGTCATGCGGAAGCCCTTGGCGGTAGCGCAACTGCTGATGACATCCCGCGCGTATAGAAGAGTGTCCACTGCCTCCAGCGCAGGTGCTCGGGGTAGGACAATCTCATACTGCCCATTGGCGCTCTCAGGATGGACCATCTCAATGTACACGCCAGCCTCATCGAGCTGCTCGATAGCGTCTTCAAGAACCTCGGCAGCCTCGTGCTCCATGGCTCGGCCTATCGACCATGCGTGTCCATCGCCATCAAGAGCCTCGTACTTCTCCCTGTCTCCACGACGGAAGAGAACCAGTTCAATCTCAAATCCGAGAGTAAAGGCCAGCCCTTGCTCAGCGGCCTTGCGCAGAGCCCCTTTGAGAAGGGATCGCGGGCATAGGGGCACTTCCGAACCATCCTTCTCCTTAAAGTCGCCCATGACAGTGATATGCCCTTTACGGGGACCGAGACGTAGCGTGCTCAGGTCTGGATGCACTCTGTACTCTCCTGACGGGGTGACACCAGACACCGGTGCGTCATTTTGAAGCAGGCCCAGTCCAGCTTTCGTAACGCCAAAGGAGAAGTCCTCGCCGCTGCGCAACAAGGACCATACCCGACGCATAGGGAATGCCCTCATCCGGGATTGCGCTGTAAAGTCGTTCCAGTATATCCGCAAGAACCTCGGTTCCTGCTTGTTCTTCAGAAACCGTGAAAGAGTTGCAATGCTCTGGTATTCAGATGCTTCGTATCCAAGGCCGGAGTCAGGCGGCAGAGCTTTGAACTCCAATCTGAGGTCGTAGAGCTTGTTTGAATTGTGGAAGAGTACGTCCTGTACCAGCTGGGCAGACTGCTTCCAGGTCAAATCTCCTTTGTAGACGTAATCCACGAGGACGGTGTGAAGCACTTGTCGAAACTGGTCCACGGCGACCACGTACGTCTCTGGGAACCAATGCCCATCCGTTGACCAAACTATTTTGTTCACGGGCGTGAGTTCAAGGATCTGGCGAACCACTCCCTCTTGCCCGTCGCGGCTCAAGAAGGGAAACACTTCACCAATGTCGGCGTAGACATTACTATAGACAGTCGCAAGATATCCTAGCTCACGGGTGAAGGGGTAGCTAGCGTGGAGCAGCACGATGGGAACTTCGGGGTACGTCTTGATGAACTCTTGCAGATGCGAGGGAGAGGACTTGTTGAGGGTTATGTCGTTGTCGCCCAAGCCAGTATGGAACTGGATGGGCTTCTTGTGAGCATTCTCGCTGTTCTGGATCAGGCCTGCCAAGATGTGGACAAAGTAGTCGTTGAGGGGTTCGTGGTTGAGTCTCGTGAACGGTTCAGCGCCACCCTCTTTTCTTGCTTCAAATATGGTCTGAAACTTTTGCATGAGAGCCTCGAGGTCGGTGATTTGGGCGACAGCGAGGCCAGTTCGATAACAAATAACCGACTTGAAGCCAACAACGATAGGATCGTCAAGGGCGTCGTAGATGGCATCCATAAAGTTCTCGACGGCGCCAGAAAAGGCCTCGGAGGGATGCGAGAACTGGACACAGGCCTTTTCAATGCTCTGAGCTGCGACCTCTTCAATGCGGAGAATGCGCTTGTTGGGGCTCCTGGTGAATGTGTCGAAGTGGCTGTAGGGCTCATCATCGGTTGCATTGCCCAGGCCATCGTCGACGAGGATAGTTTCGATGCCTGAAAGACATGTTTGTGTCCATTCCTGGTAATTGCCTCGCTGCTTTCTAACAATGGCCGCCTCAACCGCTTCCCAGGTTGGCTCAGTTCCAAGATGAGCGGACAAGATGTTCACGGTGCGGATGTGCGCCAGACCCGTCTTTGAATCTTCCAGAGCATCCCCGCCAGCCTCGGTCGCAATTGCGAGGAGGGAGTGCGTCGTGATGGCGCTGAGTTTGAGGAGCGGGTGTGCGTGATGATCGATGATGGGCGTTGTATGAATGGCCCGCCGAAGCGCCTCTTCTGAGTTGACCTGATCGACCGCCATCTTTTTTGTTCTGCAGAGATAACGATGTCTGTCCCGTGGAGAGGTAATGTTATGCGAGTTGGGACGGTTCGTGGGCAGTGCAGTCTAAAATCTGACCTGCACCAGTGGGCAACCAGTTGACGGAAGACAAAGGTTTTATTAGTGAGGTTGAACAGAAGTCTGAATCGCGGTTGGGTTGTGGTGACATGGTAGGGGGAGCTGCAGTCTTATCGGGCATTGTCGCGTATGTATGCCCTAGCAGCGGATGCTTAGGAAACTGAGACAAATACCATTGATTGAGGACGGCTCTGCCGCTGTTAATGCAGCTCGGCGGGCTGTACTCCGTAACTACCTATGCCTCGCCAACGTTAGTGGTTGTGCTGGCATATGGTGGTGATCTGGGGGTTTACTCCGTACACGGACAAAAGATGAGGTGCTCTCGTGGCACAGCCAATCGCGGGACCTGGCGGAGCACGGTGGCTCCTCCTTCCTTTCAAGATGAGCCAGGCACCCCCGCAGATCCTGGCTTGAGGCTGGTACGTACTTGTATCTATCATTGACCAGATAAACATCCCGTCCTTCCTCAACTCACGACTCCCGACTATCGATTTATCTTGCAACTCAGACTGTAATCCCATTACTTGCTTCACTCAGATATACAGTACACAGTAATATATCGACGGGATGGGATGCTTGTCGGGGCTTGGCCTATTTAATCTATACAATACGTGCCACGGTTTCGTAGCCCCTTGTAACAGGGATCCTTATACTCCGTATACAGCACTTACCTATCTGTTACACAGTAACTACTAATCGTGATGATGTCGAATCCAACATGTGAGTGAGCTTGATACAAGACTCAAGTTCTACCCGTAGTATGTCTCCGCAACCCAGCATCAACTTCAAGGCGCATTCAGTGTGAACCCAAGATATATATTGTCCAACGTGCAACTTCTGAAATCAAACCCCAAAACGTGAACGGACTCACTCAAATTAAGGAATTTGCTTTTTCTGGGATATGTAATTATGACCTTATCGACGCAGCTGCTCTGAAAACGAATCTGAGTTGTGGACCAAAACATCAACAGGATCAACAATTGCTACTCAAGATAGACGACAGATGCTGCTCGGTCTCTGAACTCTTCAACTACAGGCCTTGAAGCCATGTAGCATCTCTTTCCGTCCATTATCTTGTCCTCGTGGCTGGCAACCTCGTTGGAACCATCCACGTACTCACGGCTGTACCCAAAGCGATCAGCATCCCCAGGCAAAAGGGCATCCCAACCCACGTCTTCAGCCCGATACCAAATAACGCCCCCAGGCTCATCTCGCACGCCAGAAACCCCAGAACCTCACAGGTCGCCAGCACGCCCAGCACTGCTCCGGCCCGCTCCTTTCCAGTCGCACCGACCAGCATCGCACGACATAGCGTGGGCAGACCCGAGCCTAGCGCCGAGATGCCGAGACCTGTGATGATCAGAACTTGGTCTGTCACCATCATCATGCACAAGCAGCCCGTGACAAAGAGCAGAGAGCTCGCCCGCGCAAGGACACAGTCTCGGTGATGGGGCAATGTCGTGAGTGTGAGCTTTTCCCAGACGTAGGTAACGCTGGGGAGTGCTAGACATAAAGTCACGAGTGCTACCAGACTTTGTAAAGATATGAGAAGTATTGAACGACTGAGAGGCCAGTCGAACTGGATAGGCATGAACCGGATGAGAATATCTGATTGAACAGTCGCAAGAGGGATTGGGATGAAAGCGCCGGGCAAGAGCCAGACTACCGGTCTGGAGAAGATCCGCTTGAGAGCTGCCCGCGAGGAGAGCGTCTGTTCAAGAGCTCCCGGTAGCGCTGGGACTGGGCTAAGAGTATCCTCAGACCGTCTCCATCCTAACGTTTCCGGAGTGAAAGCCACAAAAACGAGTCCTCCCAGAGAGACGAGACCCATCGATATCCAGAGCGGCATCCAGATCGAGGGCTGCAAGATGCCAGCCAAGACCGGCCCGAGTAGTTGTCCAGAGAGAACAGCAGCAACAATGCATTGAAACCATGTTGCGCTGTTCCATTATTTAGTGGTGAAACATTCGTTGACGACGAGGCAACTCACCGGCCTTTGTCAGGAACAACGTCCGCGATGATAGCAAACACCATGGCCTCTGCAACACTCCGTCCGCCACCAACGAGCAATGGAATCCCGAGACCCCAGATCGCTTCGATGGGGACTTTCGTCCACTGCCAGCATATGAGCATGGCATATGCCTGCGAGAGGAGCAAACTAAGTATGCTGAGTCCGAGAACAGGGATGCGGCCGATCCTGTCAGCGAGCACGCCCAAAGGGTAGGCCACGAGAGCAGCTTTTTTACAAGTCAAAGTTAACATTTATCCCTTAAGATGCTTGGAGGAGGTTACTGAGAGACGGCACGGGGACTCACGAAAGACAGTAACCGAGACCAGGATGCCCAAGGCAATCGAGTTGAGCATAAGCTGCACCGCTTCGCCGCGACACTCTTCCTCTGGCAGCAGCCCATCACTTGTGATGCCGTTAATATGCTTGCATGTAATGTCTTGCATGAGCCTGACCGATGGTAGATCGCCCAAAGATAGACCGAGCTGAACGCCAAACAACGAGACGGAGAGGAAGGGCAATAGGTAACACCGTGGGACGGTGAACCGGCGAGGCCACACCATGACGAAAAGAAGGGACTAGGGTTAGTCGTTTCAAGTGAAAGGATAAAGAAATAGTGAAAGAAAAGTTCTCAAGGAAGAGGACAAAGTTTTGTTGCGGTCGAGGTCTTACAGCCAGCAACCTAACGTTACCTTATTGACGGCCATATCACGAACGAAACAATAAGAGGCCGATCCAGCACACGGAATAAATACAGAAATATAAGCTGAGGCTCTACAACCTGTGTGTTAAATAAATATAAATCTGCTTTTACTGCCACTGTCAGCTTGAATGCATGGGCTGTAGATGTACTTTGATCACAGGCCGAAGCTAACGACCAGCCGGCAACAAGTGAAGTAGAAAACCTCGATATAAGTGATTTCTTATTTATTGTTGGGCATGATACATGGACATGAAGAATCTCGGAGTTAGTTTAAAACAGAATCATAGTAGTATGATGCCTCGAAAGATCAAACTTCTATTTCAAACGTCCCTCAGGTTGAACGCAGATCTCCCTGTGAACCTGAAGTGGAAACAGCTGCATGCTTGACGACTCCATGTTTTTAACCGAGTATTCTCTTTGAGAACAGAGATATCTCCCTGGAACACGTTTCTGGCTTGCTTTGTTCTGCAAGTTCGAGGCAGATAAAAGCGCCAGTGTTCAGTTTCATCTCGCCTCGCATCGCCCAGTTGGACAAAGAACAAGGGGGGTTTCGGGACTCAGCAACAACAATAGCGACCTGCAATTGAAACACGATGAAAACAGTAGTTATATATATAGATAGATAGATATATAAATCTTTCTTGTTCTGCATCAGTTTATATAACAGGCCAGCCAGTCTTCCTAATTCGAAGATGTGAACTCCCCGAGGCTGGCTCTCGCATGTTAGTATAATACTGTTCAGAACGCTGGCTGTTCAAGAACAAGTGAATGTGAAGTGAACAGTCGATAGAGTCCTCTGCGAAGAACATTCACTCGTTGCTCCAATATTTTCTTTATAAAAGCCCAACGACTGCTCTTCTTGCCTGGGTGCAACAAGAGCATCGTCTTCTCGACCAGAAAGAACCTCTTCTCCTGTATTAGCTACCCTGGGTACCAGCAAGAAACCCAGCATCCCATCAAGCTCCTGTGGAAACAGACGAAATCATGTGCCGCGGCCAGAGCTTGCAGTGTGGGGAGTGCGGGAAAACGACCCGGGTCGTCAACGAGCCCTGCGTCCGCGCCTCGGTGATGTTCCAGTGCCCAGAGGTCGTATATGAGGGGGTCCAGCGTGGAAAGAACTGCAAGATGTGCGAAAGCACTCTTACGCAAGGTAATGCCATCACGCCGCCCTCGGTGCCTGCAGCTGCTGACAACTATGACAGAGAGACTTGGAGACATCTCAAGCGACGAATCATGCCCCGACGACGACGCGGTTCTCAGCGACTGAAGCAACGGCCACACTCCTGGCATGATCTGCAGGACCAAGAGAATGAAGATCGTTCGGACAGTTGGGTTGGGAGGGCGATCGCTGGGCTCTACGATGAAAGTCTCGAACTCGAGGCGCTGAACTTGCAGGAGTACGGAACTGCTGTGAAGCCAGTCGAGACTAAGGAATCTGTCCACCAGGAAGAAGACTCTGGGAGTGAGTGGGTGATGGTCTCCTCTCAGGCAGGGGAGACAGAGGCTTATACGAAGACTTGGCTGATGGGAAGGTCAGAAAAGATCAAGTCCTATTGGGGAGATATCTTCTCGTCATAAAGCTTTGTAATGGGGAAAAGGAAGTGTGTTGACGGGCGTACTAGTCCAAGTGTCCATTGTGTAGATGATAATGCATCAAGCCCTGATCTCTGAACGTTTCTGGTAAACACTTCAGGGAGCTTAGTCGGGTATAGGGATATTATAGCATCCTATTTCTGAGTTCATAGGGTAGGTAGAGGAGTTGACGGGTTCTTTTGTTGTTGCTGCTAGCCAATTCACAACAGATGGGACAGTTACCGAAGGCACTTTATGCCTGGGCAGATAAGGCTGATTCATTCTTAAGCTAGTAGTAGCAAATATACCTAGGAATTGATGCAAAGATTTCCCTGTAAACATGGCAACAATGTAACTAAGAGACAAGAGATTGCCATGGACGGATCCCGCTTCGCGTAGTTTCACTGCATTGTCTTTGTATGTACATGAAAGAAATCAAAGACAGAGACTTGACTTTACCATGAGTACTATATGATAACACTATAAGACGATCAAGTCGCTAAGAGATACATGAGAGGCCTGTGTGAGGCCATCCACCTCAAGCGGTACCAGATATGCAGAAGGGCGATGCTCGGTTTGTCTTGTCATGGGACGACGCGAGGGGCCTACTTGAGATGGTAGCATTAACTCTGTAATAACAGATGGCTCAAATTGGAAAGAAGTTGTCTTCGTACAATAAGCCAGTTGATCTCAGATTTACAGCACTGTCTCACAGCATCAAGTATGGTGTGCTGTCAGCAAGCCGATCCTCCCTCTACGATGCGAGGCTCGGAGCCAAGCTTCAGCGGGCGCTGTTAAAGGGACGTGACATAGAATATGTTATATGCAAGAGGAGATCCTTTGGGCCAGCGCTCTCTTACTATTTACCAATGAGGCTGTATATTCTAGTCATCCTCATCGCCCGACTGTAGTGAGGAAGTGCGTCTAAGTGCTGGATGCGGCCGCCTTGTCTACCACGGGCGAACCAGAACCACATGGACATCTCCAACCTCGGCGAGAATAGTTGCGTATTTCTCCTCTTCATGTCCGAACTCGGCTGGTTCTTGAACTATTTCTGCATCATGACGCACCCGGTCAACTCTGGCCCGTTCCGTTCTCCGGCTTGTCCCTTTGCGCCTGCACACTCCGCCCCGATGACCATGTCTGCACTGCCTCTTATCACATCATCTGCCACATGTTGAAGTTGAGGCCTCCGGGTATCTCTCGTGTGGGAACTGCAACCAAAGAGGGACAACAAGCCTCTCCGGCCGTTTCCTCTTTGCCTGCCGGCCATCGCAGGAGGCCTCAGTGTCGTGTGGAGGGAGGGCCAAGATGCTATCCCAGTAGCCGTGATGCTGGTGATTTCGAATATGACATGTCGAACCCATGTGGAGCTCCGTTGCCCATTCCCATGCTCTGGTAGAGCGGAGTACACAGCTTGACAAAGCTACAGGAGCCGCCTTCGTCTGCTGACGTGCAGTTGGCAGACTCGTGACAAGCTGTGGATAGAACGGCCTCCTCGTCGGCAACACCACAGACAAGCTCATGCGGAGACGGATGTGCGTTAGGCAGTGCGACGCACGGAAACTTGGGGAACCCGGGAAAGTGAAGGCTCGGATCGAAAGACAGCAGGACAACGGGCCTCAGCTGGCCAGGAGCCATGTGGGCTGGTGAGTAGACCAGGTTCCGCTCATCCATGCTCCAGTCAACACCCTTTATGGGCTTCAACGGATCGATTATATCGTGCAGCTGAGCCGAGACGTCGTTGAGCCGAGGCGAGTCTCGGGGCCAAAGCTGCACCGTCTGTTTTGCGCGGTGCTGGGGCTGGTTCTCGTTTTCATGTTGAAGCTTTGATCGTACTCGAAGCTGCAGAAACGAGTCGGGGTTGTAGGCCTCGCATACGAGGTCGATGAATGAATCGCACGATGGGTTGTAAGAGCGGATGAAGCACTCTTGGAGGGTGTATGTTATATCATCGGTCGAATCATCGCCAACGTGGATATTCTCACTTGGACGTGCTTCGACGTGCTTTTCACTGTCCCAATTCCCATCGAGCGGACTTCTCCCAGCAGATACCGGCGGAGTCGGAAACGAGAGCTCTGGTGACACTTCAAAGTGGTCATGGTCATCTCCATCAAATCGGAGCTCTTTCTTGTAGCATGTCCTTCGGCTCCCGGCATTCTCGGGGGGCCATTCTCGTCGAGTCTCGATGATGAAGAGCCTATCTGTACCTTCGTCCTTTGTGACCTGGAGAGACGTCCAACGCTCATCGACTAGGCCTTCTGACTCGTGACGACGCCAGAGCTTGCGCATGGGGAGAGTGTGGCAGCTCTCGTGGGTTGCCTCACCCACGGAAAACCGCACGGCCCGGTAGAAGCAGTTTCGTACTTGGTGGTCCGTCGGCGTCTTCTTCTTGTTTGAAACACAGTAGAAGTATCCGTCGATGATCTCGAAGCAAATGTCAGATCCAATGCTAGAGCCGTCATACTCCCACAGGATCAGCGGCGAATCCCCCCATTTGCGAGTCTGGAGGTCGAGTCTGTGGAGGCCCCATCGGTAAGATCCATCGATTCTGGCGTGCGATTTGATGCCGCAAAAGAGATAGTTCTTGTCGTTTCTGATGAAGATCTGGTGATCTGAACATAGCTCTTTCACAGCAATCCACTTCACCTTTAGCCTGAGCTCAAAGACGATAAGCCATCTCAGTGTCGTCTGCTCAAGAGCCTGGGTAGCCATGCACGACAGGATGTCCTCGGCGTAGTGAAGGGGCTCAAAGGTGTACGACAGACGAGGCTCAAAGTCGCGAAGCGCCAGCTGCAGAAGCCGTGGCACGTTGACGGCCAGTTCTTTTCTTGGCGCTTGGTCAAGACTGAGAACACGTAGATGCCCGCTATTCACCGTGTAGCACAGGGTTCTGTTCGTATATATGAAACGGTCCGCCATGGCCACGATTGCTACCGTCCACGGCTTCGCAGAACGAACAGCGGTCTGCCGTTTTGCAAGTCTTCGAAACTCTCTCGCATATTCTTTTGTTGTCTGCGCCCTTCTGGCCTCGACGGAAAAGGCAGCTTTCTACTCTCGGCGTCAGTGTCAGTGGGTTCATGGAAGCTGGAGACACAACGAATGCAACGCACCTCAAGTGCAAGGCGGCACATTCTCCTGTCATAAAGAATGAAGCTCAAATGACGACAGCTCTGGCCGAGTTTGAAGATGCTCTCTACGTCGAGAAGCTCGACGAGAAGGGCAGTAATCTCGACAGGCAGCTGGAGGATGCCCATGACGGGTTTGGGGATGGGCTCCAATAGAGAAAAGAGACCTTTCAAGACTGTGAACTGGCATTTTCACCATACATGCCGACAGACGGTACCTGGGCTATCTGAGGCCAGAGAATGGGGTTAGTTATATCCTTTGAGACGTGGAGCACTGAAGCAGAGCCTCAATTGCACAAAACTCACAGCCTTGCCCGCGATCGGGACTTGGGACTTGCCCATGGATAGGTCCTGGTACTAATGTTAGTCTTAGCCTCGTGTTCATCAGAGCCTAATGGCGTCTCGACTGTAATTAGTGTGAAACAAGCTGGCTACGACTCGACATCAGCGATTCCATCTCGCCCCGTAGATGCTCACGTGCTGGTCTTGCAAACCGAGGAGCCGACATTACATCAGCTCTGAATGGGTGCTGCTCTCTTGGTCGAGGGTGGTAAGCTTCGCAGACTATTCTCATCACGAGCAAAGACTTGTTCAGAGTCCATGATACCCTGTGACTTGGAGCCCTCCCGAGCTCGGATGGCATGGAGGTTATTGACCGCCCCGTTACTCATAGTCATACACGAGCACAAGCTCCTCAGCGTATCCTTGCTTCGTACTTCCCAGTGTGTAGAAGCCCTGGTCAATTGGCCAAGCGACCATGATCTTGTCAGTTTGTTGTCGTCGTGACCCTTGTCTCAGCTTTGAGAGGCGCAGTCGATACACGAAGAGGGGTTAGTTAGTTTTGCGCCCTGAAAGCTGCAGTCGTGCCGGTAATTAACACGTACATAGAAGTTTGAGGCTCTGCTAGTCCAATTCGTGCTCGTAGTAACTAACTAGTAGGACCAACAGCCCATTCTGAGCGGGTGGAATGTAACGAACGTAGTGGAGGTGGAGTTATCCCACTTACATGGATCGCCAAAGAGGTTGGGTACCACGTAGACTAAATACAGCACAATATAATCAGCAAAAGAGCCTCAATGTCAACTCATTACCCCTGAATGTTTGAGCTGTACGACTGACCATTATGTATCGCTACAACCAGTCCTTGTATCCTGGCCTGACCAATACTCAACACATAAACCTATCATTTTGTGAAATCAGGCTCGGCAACTTATTATGAAGGTAGGGGTGTATAACGAAGGTGCAAGAGGCA